>KK121782.1:86448-145663 GCA_000611955.2 Stegodyphus mimosarum
TAAATTAATTATTTACATTTTATGTTGTAATACTTACACATTTAATGCCGTTACATAACCTTCCCGACACGCTCCGTGAAAACGTAACCAAAATGGCATCGGAGAAAGAAGGAATTTTTTTTAAAAGGGCATTAAAATTACAAACGATACCATGTATACACCGTTCCGTTTTAACTTTAAAAAAAAATCTGCGAATTGCACAATGTAGGCAATGGGCACAAATGAACAAAATAAGCTAAAATAACGAACATAAATTTCAAGAAAATGCCATGTGCACAGCGTTCCTTTTAAACTTAAAAAGAACTTCAGCGAATTGCACAACGTAGGCAACGTACAAACAGTCAGCCATGTTGGCGGATATACGGAGTTACCCATGTTGGCGCGTTTATTGCTCATTCAAAAACAATCGCCGCCAAGCAGTGGGCTAAAGCGCATTCGAACCATATTTTGCTCCTTGGAAGATTTAGTGAAGGTACAGACAGGGTTGCCGAAATGGAGTATTCTAGAATTCGCTGGGTTACCAGAAAAATACCGTCCAAAAAGTGCACCAAGCTGAAAATCGCTACTGGGGTCCCATACTCAAGCTGCACCCAAAAAGATTACATGTTAACTTTACAATATCTGAGAAGATGTATTCATTTCTACTTTTCCGTAACTTGACTCATGCCCATTTTTATTGTTCTTTGCTTCTCCTTAGGCCTCAAAATGCTCATAAATAATCTTAAGGAAGTGAATGCGCAGCCAACATAGTGTAATCATAGACTGAAAATCAGTTCATGTTTTCTTCACTGTGATTTCATCAGCGTTTTTATGAGGCTAGCATAAAGTTCAGCAGTTAAAAGTGAAAAGTTTGGCATGACCTAAACAGGTAGTTTACGGGGATTTGTCCTTGTTAGTAAGGTGAAAAAATCGCAGAATGGAAGAATCCACTTTAAAATTTAGGAGAGCTTGTTCTATGAACACATTAACCCTTTCGCGACGAGTTTTTTGTTTTTACAACAGAACAATTTTGGTTGCATAAACTATGAGTAGGGCACACTAGAATGCTAAAACTAAGATGTTATATTTTTATGAAAATTTTAAACACTGATTTAGGACCGGGACATATGTGTCCCATCAGTCCTGACCAGTGGGACTAATGTGTCCCAGTAGTCTTCAATGAGTAATTTTGTAAAGAAAACCAATGAATTTCTAGTCATAAAAATTTAATTATGAATGGTATGGTTTGAAACAATCACTGCACAATGGGACATTACACATAGTGCACATTATTTTAGTGCGCGATTCCTTTTTTGTTGTGCACATTTACGGCACCACCGTCGAGTGTTTGTTGCTACTGGCAGATGGTCACCAACATTGAGTAAACTTCGTAATGCTTTGGAAGGGCGTCCAGTTCCTCTACGGCGTTGATACTGTGCGTTGAACTTTCCGGACGTCATCAAGGCTTCTGCAAGAGGTACAATGAAATCAAGAAGTGGGATTTTTCGATGTTTGAGTTCGCAGTACGCAATCCATGAGTTGACCACTGCGCTCATCAATAGGCGAAAAAACACTTTTTTCCACCACTTGCAAGATTTTCTATCTAATTCATAGACATTTGCCATTTGGTCTGCAAGGTCTACACCTCCCATGATTTTGTTGTAGAATTCGATTGCCACAGGGCACTCAAATTCTTTTTTGCTTCCATCTTTCATGGTGCGATTTACTTTTGCGTATTTAGCTTCGTGGCAATTACTTAGCATCATCACTTCCTTTGAATCAAGCCACCTCGCACACATTGTTCCATTTTTAGTTACGAGAAACTCAGCCTCCCCCCTTTTGCTTAGTTTTGTTGTAAAATTAGGAACATCTTTGCGTGTCTTGATGCACGTACCAACAGCAGGAAATTTCAGGGTTTCCATCAGATGCACGCTTGTAAAAAAGCGGTCAAACGCAAGCATCACATCTTTTCCTCGGATTGTCTCCGTTAGCTTTGATACTACCCGTTCCCCGAGTGTGCCTTGAACTTCACCCGTTTCTTTTCCGGAATAAATGTTCATGTCATATACATATCCTGTTTTTGAATCACATCGCTGCCAAATTTTTATCCCTCTTTTCACAGGTTTCATCGGCATATATTGTTTCAGGGATGAACGTCCTTTGAATTTCGCCATTGATTCATCAATAGATTGATATGAGCTTTCGCTTCGGCACTGTTTGAAGGTTTGTTTCAGGCACGAAACAACCTCGTCAATATAATATGTTTTACTTGCATTTTCTGGCTTTTCTGGTTCAGCAAAATATAGTTTCGACAACAACGTTTTACATCTGTCTCTTGAAATAGCATTTTTTATTGCTACGTTTCCCAGAGAAGGATTAGATGACCAATAATGAGAGAATTTTGGCACCCTATTGTAGGACATGACAAGCATGCATCCAAGGACAAGCATAATTTCAGATGGGTCTGTAGGGTGAATTGTTTGTCCTAACTTTTCGAGTCGTTGGTTTGTGCATTGAGCGATCCAAATCATAAGACTTTTTGGAAATATCTTTAGAAAAACGTCCAATTCGGTAGATGAACGATTTAAATTAAATAACAAAGTAGGCGATGACTCTGCTGGAATTGTCATTTGAGGTTGGAAAGTTGAATCTGCATGAAACCATAAGATTGGCCTGCAGCCTGAAGCATTATCTGATGATATCTCATCAACCGATGAAAGTGATGCCGTATCAGTATCACTCAAAGCATCGCCGTTTTTCGTATTTTGGGGGATGGTATCATGATCTATATCCATTTCACACTTGTCTGAATCGGATGAGTACTGCAAATTGTATGCTGGATCTTGAAAATCGGGATCATCTATTTCATCATCCAAATCAGTATCTTCGTCATCTGACTCTTCTAAAATTTTTTTTATTTCTTCATCAGTAAGTCCCCGTCGTCGAGTCATTTTAGATTTAATTAATTTGTGCCTAAATATAAAATAATAAGCAACTATTTCAAAAGTAACCGAAAAATATAATAGCAAGAGAAATGATCACATAGGACTGTTGGGACAATGTGTTCCCACCATCCAAGACGAGAGGGACATATACGTCCCGATAATAAAAACGTAAGTAAAACTTTGCCACTTACCAGTTTGTTAGAAATAATCCACTTTGTGAGTGACTTATCTGGCCTTAGATTACTAAATCAATAAAAATTTAATCGAAAATAGGCGGTATTTTCCAAAAATAAGTTATTTACGTTCGTACAGTATGGAATGAGCTGCTACAACACTTCAAAAACGCGGGAATAGCATTATGTATGGCAGTGTCATCTATGTTCTACGAATGAAAATATTTTCAAAAACATTGGCAGGACTGGTGGGAAAGTCTCTTATTACACAGAGAAGCGTTTCTGTCCCAAAAGATTTTTTGGAAATTTGCTTGGGACGTATATGTCCCGTTAGGCGCGAAAGGGTTAAGGAAGGAGAAAATTATGCAAATATTTTTTTAATTTTCAAAACCTGCCGCTAAGCAGCTAGGGATAAAAATAAAGGATGAAATATGGTATATATTTTTCAGCCATCTGGAGAAATATTTTAAACTGAAAATCCTTAAACAGGAAGAGTATCTTTTTAATGACTGAAAGATTTTTTTCTTTCTGTATTGATTAGATTTCATAGCATTGTCATGTATTATTGTAATACTTGCCTAGAATATATTGTAAGTTATTACTTAAAATTCATTTAAATGATTTCCATGACTATAATAATCTCTTATTAATGTGTTAAAAAATTTTTAATAAATTATTATTTTTTTTAAAGAATTTTTAAAAGAATTTTTATATTGCTCTTTTTTACATGGCTATATCAAATATTTGTAAATAGTGACTTATTTTCTGTAATACTCTCAGCAACTTCCTAAATAAGATCTATCATAAGCAGTTCCTGTAAACTATTATTATAAGAAGAGGAGAGATTATGCTGTTTTTGCAAATAAAAAATTATACATATTATTTCATATTCATTGCTTTTAACATATTGTAGATAGTACTTCATTTGCATTTTGATTCAAAAATTATTATTTCAGTGCAAAATTGTATAAGCTAATTCTTTTAGGCATAATGCCTTCCTGTTGTTACTTGATATGCTGTTGTTGTAAATTTAATTGTACTTTGTAATATGTATTATATCAAGAGAAGCATTTTTTAATGGGTCAACACTTTTGTGGCTGTCATATTTGTATTAAAAAAAAAGAAAAAACCATCTATATATACATATTAACATAAATCTTTCTCTTCTGTCTTTAGATATCTGTATCATATTCTATATAAAAATCAAATTGTTCATGATCAGAACAAAGGTTTATTGGTTGAAACCTTACGATCAATTGCCGAAATTCTTATATGGGGTGACCAGAATGATAGCACAGTTTTCGAGTAAGTATATTATATTTTCAGATTAAAGCTTTCATCTCCCTCTCTGTGATTTAGCATTGCAGTCTGTTTTTTAATTATAGCTATTGATTTAATAAACTTTACACTTCTCTGATAAGAGGTTTGCATATTATTTGTAAACTTTGTAATTAATTTTTCCTAGTGGTAATTATTCAAATATTATTCATTAGTTTTATTCTTTTAAAAGTGATGTATTTTGTAGAGTAATGAGAGTGTCCATATCTCATTAGAGTGAGGTAAGTGGAAGGCTTCAAGTTGCGCAGAACATTTATAAAGCAAATTGTCTCTTTAGAAATATTATAATTTTCATATATGCCAGTCTAAAGTAATAATTTGTATGTAACTTCTAATTTGCATTCAGAAAATAAATATCTGAAAATGTACATTGCTCTGGATTGCTTGTTATGATTGATGTTGTGCTTAATAATAAGGCTGCTATTACACATCCATTTGTTTTGGAAGAAAACTGTTTAGAACAGTTTTTCTGCTTTGTCACAACAGCCAATCATTACAGATCACTTTGGCGTTAACATGTAAAGGGGAAACTGGTTCTCCATTGCAAACAAGCTGATATAACTGATTGGTTGAAAACGAACAACTAGTAATTTTTTTCGAAAGTAAGGAAACAATCACGCATCTTTCTTTCAGTAGTAAACCAGGCAGAAAAATTGTCCGAAACAGTTGTTCTTATGAAATAAATGCTTGTGTGATATGGGCCTAATGAACAATACAGATGTTTGTCTATATTATTTTTCTCAAAAAGTCATTTTCAGTTTCAGATGGAGGAAAAATAAAATTATTCTTTGTACATATTGTGTTGGTTAAGAATTTGTATGACAAAAACTATATTTTTCCCCCTTTGAAACATATTTCATCTTTTTTGTTATGTCAATTACATGCTATTTTTCTGGTATTCATTGTTGTTTGATTTAGCATGATTCAATAACCATCATTAGCATGCTGTGTGTTAAAAATTTGATTAAACATGTTAAGTAAAGGTTAAAATGTAAGGTTAGAAAATTAAAATAGGAAATTTTAAGTAGTGATTGAATCTGAAGTTTCTTGTTATCTTCTTTGTACAAACCTGTAATCAATATTTTAAAAAGTAACCTGAATAAAATATTGAGAATATGTAATTAAAAAGTGACCGACATTGGCAAAATATTGTTTGGACTTTTTTTTAAATTTAAAGTACTAATCAAGTAATTTATGAATTTTTAGATAATTTTTTGCAAAGATGTAACATGCCATCAGTAATATCAGAACTTTTTCAGTTTAGTTACCAAAAGACGTGAAGTTTGATTCAAAAGATACAACTTTTAATAAGGTGTTATTAATAAGAATTTAGGACTTCATATATAACCAACCATCTCTGAAGTTTTATCGTTCTTAAAAGTGATTGCACATAATGATGTAATAGAAGAAATGCATGTAATTATGCCCATGCCATTATAATTACTTGTTTAACTTTTCCATATTATGTTTTATATATTTATCTAATTTTTAATTTTTTTTTTTTTTTTTAGTTTTTTTTTAGAAAAAAATTTGCTTTCTTTTTTCCTGAAAAGAAAAGAATTGCTTTCTTTTTTCCTGAAGATTATGAAGCAGAAGTGTGGACGATATGTGTGTGTGCAGTTACTCCAGACCTTAAACATTTTATTCGAAAACATTCGAAATGAAACATCTTTGTGTATGTTCATGTTTGTTCTTTCATGCCATTAATATTTGTTTTCATAGCACTTTATTCTTTTGGTAGGCAGATAGTAAAAGTAGTACCTTTTAAATTATTAAGTTACAGATTACCAGTCTGTTTATTTGAATCAAACATAAAGCCATCTTTATAAGAGGCTTGTTTTCATTTAGATATATCTGGGATTTTTTGTTTTCAATGTAGAATTTTTCCTTAATAGAAGCTAGTGGATATTAGAAATTTTGAACTAATTTTATAGGATACCATTATTCATGTTTATCTCTCACTGTTAAGAAACTTGTTACTTTATAAATTTTCAGGCAATAATTATTAGAATGGGTATTAGTAAACAAAATTCTTTCTTTGTTTGATGTTAGTAGCATTTTAAAGCATAGTGAATTATGAAAGAGGGAAAATGTATACTTTCTAGTTAATGGTATGCCAGCACTACACAGAATGTGGTAACCTGTTTATCTCATGAGTAGCTATCAGTTTATTTCATTGAAAATAAGTGGAAGAAATAAACTCTGATCCAGATTTCCTCTCAGAGATTTTAATTGTTTTCTTTGGGAGAGGGTCATAGAAAGGCTGTCTTAGTTTTTCAGCCTGAGAAGCATATAATTTTTCCAAGTACTGACTCTTGAAAACTTCTTTCCTAATAGAGGTTTATGCACTGAAATTTAGACATACAGAGACTAATTATATGTAGTTCTAGGTAGATTGTTTAATATGAAAACGTGATCACCTGTAATTATTAATAACTGTAATCTATTTCTTTATTCCCATTTGATCGTACTGTCCCAGAAGTCAATAAATATTTACCTTAGTTTTCATTTGTATAATAAAATTTGTAACAATTTACAATGTAACATAATTATTACATAGTTTGCATATAGAGTGACCAACTACACTGGTGTGCAAAAATTAAGGACGAGACGGTTTTTTCAATATAACTTTGTAAAAAAGCTTTCCAAATCAACACATTTAATACCGTAAGATCCCCAATACATAAGGACATGACTAATGTAAGCAACACTTACTAAAAGAGAAATCAGAGGGATAAAAAGAAGCTTTATTGAAAAAGTAGCATGGAGCGCAATGCGACTGAAGGCCGAAACATCCCTGTGATGGGTGTCCAGCAAGAAACATCCGGTCTTTAATAGGGGATATGATCTCCCCTGACTGCTAGGCAGGTTTCACATCATTTGTGCATGCTGGATATGTGGTTGTTAATGAGCTGTTGAGACACTGCTGCTCGTTCCTCTTGTAGCACCAATCGCAGTTTCGGAATCGTTACTGGCAATTTGTGCATGCTGGATATGTGGTTGTTAATGAGCTGTTGAGACACTGCTGCTCGTTCCTCTTGTAGCACCAATCGCAGTTCGGAATCGTTACTGGCGATAAGTTATGTGCTGCCACGGGTCTCTCTAGTAAGTTCCGTACATGCTTGACGGGATTTAGATCCAGAGACCTTGCCGACCAATCCATGTGTTCAATATCTTCACTCTCCAACAGCTCTTCGACAGTAACTGTGCGATGGGGTTGAGTGTTGTCGTCCATGAAGAGGAACTGGGGACCCATAGCCCTTGTGAACAGACGCATGTAAGGAAGAAGAATTTTGTTACAATAGCAGTCCCAGGTAACGAACCTCCTTGGGAGATATGAAGGTCGGTCCAGCTACCAAGCATTATGTCTGCTCGAACGAGAACTCCGCGACCTCCAAAACAGTCCCTTTTGATGATGTTGAAGGGGTTATTACGTGTTCCCCACTCTGTCCAGATGTGTATGTGTCTAGAATCGCAACTCAGACTAAATCTGCTCTCATCTGTAAAGAGTGCTCGTCCCCATTCATTGTCTCTCCAATTCCAGTGTTCCCGGCACCACAGAGAATGCCTTCTCCGATAGGCAGGCGTTAGAGGTACACACCGCACAGGGAGTCGCGCAAACAGACCACCACCGTGCAGTCTTCTGGCCACGGTAAAACGCCATATCGGTCGTCCAGTCGTCTGTGTCGTGTGTCTAGCGATGTCTGCTGCCTGTTTCTTCTGGCCTGTAAGGCAATATACCGGTCATCTGCGGGTGTGGTTCCTTGTGGACGACCACTACTAAACCCCCGGATAGCTGTTCCTGTAGTTTGAAATTGTCTCCAAAGTCGTGAAACGATGCTGTGAGCAATTCCGAACTCTGCAACCACACTTGTCACACTGCGGCCTTCCTCCAACTTCTCAATGATTCGACCTCGGGTAAAAGCATCCAGATGTCGTCTAACAGATTGATTATTCACCATTTCTCGCTGAGGCAGCAACTCGGTGTGATTTTAACTGCTGTACAGCGTGCAATCTCTTTGCCAGAAATACTGATCTTACACTGACAACATGCTTTATCCTACTCAGACACTCCCCCATTACGTCTACCTGCATATCTGCGCATGTGCTACCATACATCACTTTAAGTAATCTCCTGATTGGTCTTTCTGTCCGCTCTGCCTCTTCGTTCAGCTGATATGCTAATTTTTCGACTTTGTCCTTAATTTTTGCACACCAGTGTATGTGATATATTTGGTCTCTTGGTTGTTGTTGTAAATTGTGTTGTTGGCATTGTTTTCTGTAAAATTTGAAACAGAGTTTCATTAAATATGAAAAACGCATTTAGTTTTTTATTCTAAATTAAAATGTAAACGAATTAGTTTCTTCAAAAATGTTAATGTACAGTTACCTCCATCATACAGTTATGACATAATGTAATATTTTTTTTAGTAAATAGTAAGACTGATACAGTTTAGAATGCTATAGAATCCTTAACTTTTTTCTGCATTTGATAACTTTTGTTTAATAGATATGTTTTCTAAATATTTTATGAGAATTTTAATTTCAGATTATCTCCTCTCAAATAATCATGTGAATTCTATCATTGTTCACAAATTTGACTTTTCTGATGAAGAAGTAAGTGAAATTTAGTTACATAAATATTTAGTCTTTTACATTTCATATTTTTAAATTTGAGCTTGTAAACAGTTCATTAATATAATTAAATGAAAATATTTATTATTTTTTCTAAAATTCTGTGTATGTTTAAGGAACTGAATGTGTATTTATAATGCACTGATTTTCTTTTCAGGTTATGGCCTATTATATATCATTCTTAAAGACTTTGTCATTTAAACTAAATACTCATACTATACATTTTTTCTATAATGAGGTAAGTAAAAAAGTAATTAGCTGATGTTTTGTATCGACTTTGTGCACTTTTAGAAAAGGTATATGCTTAAGGCTAGGAATTTTGAAACTGTTATTTTCTCTGTAATTTCAACAAAATGCCATTTCTTATGAAGCCAAGAATCATGTGTGTGAAGAATTTTAATTATTTTCATAACAGTTAATGTAAAATTTTCAATGGCAGAAAAAATTAAAACTCTCACAATAAATTAAATAAAACTGTGGTAATCAATTCAATAATTACTGAATACATTTGCAAAAAAAATTATTACTCATAATTGTAATTACCATTTATATATGAGTTCAAAATTGTTTGCAAATAGTTTAACCACAAAATTTTAAATTAAATAATTAAAAAATAATTTTTTTTATTTTGTTTAATTCAGATTTCTTAATATTGTATTCAACTCGGAATTCTCCCAACTCTCTGAAGTTTGTGTTTGAGACAAGTTTTGGTAAACGTCATCATCTTTCATTTCAATGTTAATATCATTTTTATCTATCTACCTTATAGATATCATCAACTCTGGTGGGTCTGTCTTAGAAATGTTCAGCAGAAAATGATAACTTTTAACTAAAAATTAATAAAACAGTCAGCCTTTTTTTCACTATCTTCCATTATATAGCAAAAATTAAAACCATTTTTCACATAAAAACTAGAATATAGCTGTGGAGGAAAATTCTTGTGTTTACTTAACTATTATCACAACTGAGAACTAAAATAGAATTTCCGTGCTGTTGCTAAAGTGCCAATAAACTCAAAGCCATAAATTTGGAGAATGGGAAAAGATAAACTATTGAGTCTTTCTAGAATGCTGTTACTTCTTTTTTTTTTAATGTGAAAGCTGATGGGGGATTGACACATGCATCAGTTGTCTGATAGGTCTAATTTAGTTAACTCCATTAAATATCAGTTTTTCACATTTATGGTAACATAAATATTTATGCATAGAGAGAGCTAGTCATAAATATTTATGTATAACTTCACAGAGTGATTTTAAATTGGGTATACTTATGGATTTTTCAAATTTTGGCTGAATTTTTGCAATAAAATATCACCTCACCTTGCACATAATTTCGCTTATATTTGAAAATGTATGATAGTTTCTTTACATATACAGTAGATTCCTGATTAACTGAGCCCTATCTTAGAAAATGTGAAGTTTATTTGTTATGAAATGACAGGAAAACTACTATCACCAGCTACCAGTGTAAAACAAAACTATTTATGAAAAATACAAAAGGAAAAAAAATTGTGGAATAATAGCAGTGATAATAGATGATGTTATAATGTTTGAGAGTTAACTATTTACAATCTGGAATGCAATAAACATTGTTAAATCATCATTTAAGTGTAAACTGCTCGATCATAAAAATAAAGCTATTAATTTGTATTCAGAGCTATTAATTTTATATTTCATGTTGACTCCTATTGAGATGTAAGATAAGAGACAGACAGGAAGTAGAAACATAGCTGTGTAAAAAAAATTTTAAAAGGCAGATCGTTGCAGACATATGCTGTCCTGTTGCCAACTTTATCTCTTTTACTCTAGCTAGCTATCCTTCAAATGTTTATAAAACCCATGCATTATGTGTTGGCCATCCATGCTTTGGCTTTTTTTTTTGTGTGTGTAATTTTTAAATAATTTTGGTTTGTTGCTGCATTTTCGATAACTTTTAAGGGCTAGTTGACAATACACAAGATTGGATCATCGATTTTTTACTCCCTCCCAAGAAAAAAAGGAAAAGAAAAAAAAAAACCTAGCAAAAAACAAAAACATTTCAGCTGAATATTTTAAACTCAGTAAAAGGAAACAGGTGTCCCCATAAATGCTTTTTTTTTTTTTTTCTTTTCCTGCAAATTAACTGAGATTCCTGCTTGTCACTTTCAAACACCTGCTGCTAAGAAGTCTACTGTGGTTAAATACATTGATTGATGTTATATTGATGTTAGACAGGATCACACTTTCAGCCCTTGAGTGGTTTTGTGGGGGGGGGGGTATCATTTTTCTGCATGCCCAGAATAATAAGTGAAGCAGAAATGTTGCCATGTCATCTTACTACATTTAAACAGATTATGTAAAATCCAGAATTGCAGAAGTTCCAATCTCAGACTTTATTCGTAGTGCAGTTATGGCAAACTTATGACGTGGTACTAGTGACACGTGAACCAATTTGGCTGACATGAATCACACATTTCCAGAGCCATCAAGGGAGACAAAAAATTTCATACTACACAAATATTTGTCTCTTAAACTGGCCTTGTCATTGTCAACATGTGTTGCACTCATGTCGAGTGCATATTTGGCAAACAGATAATATAACCGCACTAAAGTTAAGCTATGGTTTTTCTGAATTTTGACATGCGAGGCTCAGAAGGTTCACAATCACTGCTGTAGTGTATTCTTTTTCTTTGAGTAATTTAACATAGATAAATAAATTTATTTCCCAGTTAAACTTCAGAAAAATTAAAATAAAATCTTTGTAGTATTTTTCTGTTAATTATAATGTGGGTTATTCCTTTGTGTTTTTAATTGCTTGTGTATTAATCACAATTTTGCATATCTCCAGTATTGGTCTGCTATTGGTAGTGGCATACCTCCAGTATTGGCGAGAATTTACTGTAGCTCATATTGGTTTTATAAATATTTTTCCTCCAAAAAATAATAATACGTAATTTAAGTATATAAAGTAGGGGCTTTCATTAAATAGCATTGCAGTAATACCATGTGAATGAAATATAGTACAAAGTGCAAAATTATGTAGTTTATAAGTACACCAGATAAAATATTAAAAACATATAGAAAGAGATTATAGATTAAAATCCCTGCTTCCTCAATAAAAGGTGTGCCATGTGTTTTTTTTTTCTCCAGTTGTATTGATATTCCTGCATGTCACAGTCAAACACCTGTCAGCTAGAGAAGTGACAGTGCGGCTAGTGACAATACATTGATTGTTATATTGATATTTGATAAGAGTTACACTTTCGGCCCTTGAATGATTATGGGGAGTTATCATTTTTCTATATGACTTAAAGAATAAAGGAAGCCTCAATATGGCCATGTCTACATGTCATCTAACTATATTTAATCTGATGATCTTATATCTGCAATCACCGAAGTGCCAGTGATTCCAGATCTTGGACTTTATGCTGAAATAGATTGGAAGGCCCAGATGCATAAGGCATACCAAATTTTACTTCCTCTGGTTTTTGTAAATATATGTTTGGAATAGCAAAGCTGTAAATGTAAAAAAAGGTCATATGACATATTATCTTTCTGAATTTAAAGCACGTCATCTTGTTCTTTAAGAGAACCTTTGGTATATAAAAGTATGACAGAAGAAGTACATATGCAGTGTGTCTCAAAACTTCACATGTGAACTTTGAGAGTAAGTAGAAAAACTGATATGAACCATATTCACATAAGAAACAGGATGGATAAGTAATGCTATATGCCAGTATTCTAAGATAGCATCTGAGACTTACTCATTAAAACTTACATTACCATATGGAAAACATACATCCTTTAACAATACTGACTAGGTAGACATGCAATTCATAGATGCATTAACTGATAGTAAGGTCTTGCTAATATTCATGAAACTTGAGGTATCTATCTCTTCAAGTCAAAATTAGTCACCAAAATCATTGCCAGCTTGGTGCTATTTCTGTAGCTATAGCTGGTGAAATAATTTGGCAAATAGGCATTTCCCTCAGTGTTTATATAGATTTTCCCTATAACGTTATGTTTAAAGCAGAGCTTCATCTCTTGAGGCATGTTATATTACAGAAAAAATACTGCATTTTTACATATAATTTGGCTAAAATTATTTTCATTTGTACAGAATTCATTACGATATTGAGACTCACCATTATATTAGTCCCTCAAAATTAATTTAAATGCTCAAAGGAAACAGTTTCATTGTTTTTTCATTTATTGTTGTTATCCTTTTACGCGTCCTCCTTTTTCTGTGAGAGATGCCTTCAAAATATATTGTCTTAAAAAACAGTGAAAGTGGGGGTTGAAAACACTAACTTTGCACTTCTTAAACATTTTTAATTGTACAAGTAATATTGATATGTTATCTCATTGCTTTGTAACTTTTTTAAACAAAAAGGTCACATTTATTGACTATAAATTAAGTAAGTTCTTTAACCTCTGACCGGCCAGGGTTTTCACTAAGAAAGCACAAATTTCCCAAAACTACTATGAGAAAAAATTATTTTTTTGATTTTAATATAAAAATTCTGTTATTTTATACATTGATTTGTGTACTTTTAATACATTGTCATGCTTTCTTTGACATATTTTAATATTCACATACATATACTTTCACAGATATCACGAAAAATATTCTAGGCCGTATATATATATATATGCCTTTGCCAGTTAGAGGGTTAAAGAAATGGCCGTAACTTTGTGTTTCTTAATTCTTCTGTTAAATATGATTACTTTCACATGTTATATCAGTATATGCAAATTGCTAATATAAACCTGCCTTACTAGATTTCTGTTTAAATGCTTGTCAACTATTTTTCAGAAGAAATGTTTTACTCTTATTAGCTTATAAATGTTACTTTATAAAGTTATCCTATTGAATTTAAGCTCCAAATAACTACTCAGTAACTGTACAAGTCTCTTGGATGACAGACTTTCCTCCCATTTGACTCATAGCGACACAACCAAAGTAAAATAAAAATATTTATTAACAGGCCATATTGACAATAAAAAAATAATAATAAATAAAAAATTTTAAAAAAATATTAACAGGAACAGAATTCCACTAATTTGCATTTCTACACAAAGTAAAGCAAATAAAAATCACAATATTAGCAAAGCAAGCAAAACATTGGCTACCTTACTTGCAGAGAATCATGGCAAGCAAATCATGGTCAGCAAGCTAATACAAACAGCAGAAATTCTGAACAGAGTAACAGTCAGTCTAAGGTGTTAAATGCTGTCTGGTAAACTTTCAAACTAACTTTTACTTTTTTAATATGCAACTAACTCTTATTATTTAATCTGCATTCTGGTGGAAACAGAAATATTAAAGAGCCAAAATGTTAACTGGTTAATTAAAGTAAAACCTTAAGACTTCATTTCATCTGCTGTATAAAGTGTAGTTCAGCAATAACTGATGTATGAAATGGGATTTTGTTGAAAGGAAACTTTGTTAACTATTTAATCTACAGTGATTGAGTATAAATTGTATTTTAATGAATACTAAGTGCAATTTATGTAGTATATTCTGTTTGATATAGTCAGACCAATCGAGGAACATTGTGTACCAGAAACTTATCCATTTAGAATATGTGAAACAATTCTGCTTTTGAGACATTACTTCAGTCTCTTGCAAGGCAACATTTATTGTACTCACTAGTGGATTGTAAATGCGAGAGATGAACAACTTTGCACTTAATATATACGTGTTCTGCCAGCAGCAAGGACTCACACATTGATCACAGATCGTAAATTGAGAATGCTTCTTAAATGAGATATATGTCATAGCATGCTATTTTTTTTATGCATATCAGTTAACCTCTTTTATATTTTAAACAAACAAATAAGAAAGTATTATTTTTAAAGAAGTCTTTTATACAGTATTGCTGTACATTCTACAACAATAATGTTGACTGCCTTTTTGAGAGTAAAATAGAATTTAAAAACGTTCATCTCACCAAGCTTCTTTTACGCGTATGAAGTATATTTTTTGCTCATTGTGAAACTTCTTATGCATTTATACATGTTTCATCACTTTTGCCTTTACTTTTGTATTTGGATTATTATGTATTGTGTCTTTTTCATCATAAATATCTGCAGTGATTTCAGAATCATAAATTTTACATTGTAAATTGCAGTTTATATGATGCTACAATTTAAATCACAATTTATGTAATTAGAATTTGTTAACAGCCTCGTATTTCTCATTTCTTTCTTTCCTGCTCATTTGTCATGAAATCTTCTTGGAAGGGAAGGGAGATATAAAACTTTTCCCAAAAAGAGTTTAGAACGGTGGATTTGAAGTAAAATGTAACATAGATAGCCATTAATTTTTATAAAGCTTTATCATTAAATCAAGTAAATTCATTATTCAGTTGATAATATGTCATTGATTTTGTGTAAGTTTCATACTCGCTAGAAGAAAACAAGTGTTAAATTGAGGATCTTGATAATTAGGTATCTAAGCATCACTAAATCAGGTTTTGATTGTATTATATAATTATATAGATTATATTATTGTATAGCCAAATAGCAAGCATTTCCATCACAGCTATTATTTAGTATCTGATGTACATTTAGTTTTTATATTGTGAAGGTAATATTTTATA
Source organism: Stegodyphus mimosarum (assembly GCA_000611955.2). Classification (NCBI taxonomy): domain Eukaryota; kingdom Metazoa; phylum Arthropoda; class Arachnida; order Araneae; family Eresidae; genus Stegodyphus; species Stegodyphus mimosarum. Next base: position 102,105 of record KK121782.1, read on the forward strand.
TAGTCTTAAAAATTAGATATGATATTTTTTATTACTTAGATGTGTAAGATGTATTTTTAGTCAAGCATTTCCTAAATTCTTTGCTATGTCTTGTATTAAAAGCTATATCATTATTCTCTTTCCCCTTTTCATTAGCACACAAATGATTTCCCACTTTATAATGAGGCTATAAAGTTTTTCAAGCATAGTGAAAGTATGGTCAGAATAGCTGTAAGAACTTTGACGTTAAATGTTTTTAAAGGTATTGTATTGCTTTAAAAGTTTTAAATGTGTATTATTTTTAATTCTGATAGTAATACACTACTCACAATTTATTTTTTCCTGTTTTGATTTCCTCTGAATTATGTATGTACTTTACACTGTATTTCATACTGTCTGTAGGAAAGCACTATATGATTTTTCGTATTTTATTCATGCTGTGCAATAAATGACCTTGAATATTCTCTCATATGTTACATTCCATGGGAACTTAATCTTGTTTTATGTAGTACTTGTAAGAATGAAAAGTTTGCAGAAAATCACTCAATTTATTGAACAATGATTATCTCTCAAACCTACAAATAGTTTTGCCATCCTGAGAGATTTCACTCTGTTTAGCAGCTTGGTTTGTAATATCATTCTCAATATTTCTGCCAGTACTATCCAGATTTATAAGGATCTTTTGTTACATGGGTTTAGACTCTTCTTGTATGAAGCAGTGTGAAAAAAATGCAATGGTAAATAACCTAATATACAGTAGGTGTAAAATTTTGAACTGATTAAACATTTTTGTGCTAATGTATTTTAATTTACTTAAAAAGTTCTTAATTGTAATGTAAACATAATTGCTTATGAATTCTCTTCTTTTATTTTAAATTTCTGCTGTTTTTAAATAATTGTTTAGCAGCTAAAAGTCATAGTCTAGCAATTTTGAAAATTGCTCTGTGTAAACTTCAAAATAAATTGGTCTGTATAGGAAAGACAGATAATTAATAGTTAAAGGCTAAGTACTGCCAGTTATGAAAATAAAAGCTATGTACATTTATTGAAAGTTTTTCAGTTTTTAGTTTGTAGTCATGAGCACATCTGATCTGTTTAATCTGAATTTCTGCGAAGCCTGACCAGCAGCCGAACAGTAAAGTTGCTAAACACTGGTAGTTTCACCAGGGTTCAAACTCAAGCAAAAATTCTGGATTCATGGCCGTTTTTGTGATATTCTCCATGTGTAATGTAGACATGAGACAGTTGCATTAAACTTCTGATCAGAGCTGTGCCAAGAATGTGGTGAATTAAGTGTCAAATAAAAAATTACAGAGCGCACAAAAAATATATAATAAATTAAGCACTAGTGTGAAAGTGAAGTTGAGTGAAGTGTTAGTGAAAAAGTGCGTATGATGGGCAGTTTTAAGGTTTTCATCAAGTGTTAAATTTTTCTTGCATGATTTACTTCTAACTGAGTAAATAAATTGTTGCATGTATAATAGAAAAGCCTGATTAAAGTGGCCTAGTGTACCATTTAAAATTGAACCCTTTGTGGATTTTAAAGAGGTGACATGTTTTACTGTTTTAACTAGGATTGCATTGAAACTGGGATAGCTTTTAATTTTTTTCTTAATGTCTTCATATTGCCTTATCTTTTTTTAAAAGTTTTTTGGTTCGATTTAAAATAAGTGAACTAAAGTGTCAGTTAATAGGTAATTTTTTCAACTAATTTTATATTTCTATATGTAGTTTTTTTAAAATAGAACCTCATGTATATACATGCTCCATGAGTGTTATCTGACTGCACAACACAGCTCACCCTATTGGTTTGACCCTATATTAGGCAGAAGGAGTGAGCTCACAAAGCTCCCAGAGGTTTCATTAAATCATATGTGGCATACCCCTTTCCAGAAAGGTGAGTGGGACTTTCCTCAGACACACGACGAAAGATGTGGAGCATATTCAAAGTGGTTAAGTGCAAAAAGACTGGACATCCTGCTGCCATTCGGATGGCTAAACCCCTGTACACTTAACAGAAAACGGATTCCTGTATTTTATACCACCAGAATCGAAAGTATAAATCTCAGCCAGTGTAATAAGTAACCCAGGGAGCAAATAGGAACATGTATTATATATTTTAAATATTCTGTCATTTTATTTATTGATGTATTTTTATGTAGTATTTGGATAAATTCTTTTTGTAACAACTGAGAGTTTTTGTAAAGAAATTTGGAAAGTATTTCTTCTCCTTTGTTTTTCTGAGATAGAATAAAATATTAGTTAAGACGTAATAAATATAGTGAGATCAGATTTATAAATGTAGCAGTCTAGAAGATTGTTAGATTTACAATCCAAATAAAGAGCTGTTGTCACTTTCTTACGATACTTGTTTATTATATGAAAGAGTGAAAAGTCATAAACCTTAAGGAAAGAATGATAGCATTTTTCAAAATACCATAATAAGACCAACATACACTGCAGTACCTGAAACATCAAGCATGTATTCAACATGCTGCATATTAAGGTTAGGTTTGGTTATTTGGGTGCTGTGAAGCATGTGAAGTCTATCTGCTTTGGGGAAGGGAAGCCTTTGTAGTAGGCTTTCTGAGGGATAGCCTTAAATTCATGTTATGCATGGAGAAAACTGTGAAAAACACATCTTTCTCCTGCGTTAGAATCTGTGTCAGACTACCAGACAGTCTTCCACTGGGCCCGTAGCACACTTGTTGGGCCCATTGCACATAAAGAGCATTCTGAACTTGAACATGATATGATTATTGATACTAAAATAATAGATCATGCTTTTTCAGAAAAAACTGAAGAATTTAGTATTTTGAGGTTTAGAGTGTCTTGTAAGTACTCTAGGGACATATTTCCATTTCTAGAAATCAGTGAACAGACTGTTCTCATGCCATTAAATGATTGAGTTTAATCAGCTGCCTTATTTCGAGACAAGTCGTAGGCATGAAATTGCTGTTGATTTGAGTACATGCTCTTAGTAGAATGTATCAGAAAGGATTCTATCAGCTTTTCATCCTTTGAGTGGGTCAATAAAATGAGTACTAAGTTCACTTGGGAACTAAACACCAGGAGTCCTGCTACAAGGTGGCCACTTGGCCAGGGTAAATGCTCATGCACCCTGGAGCCCACAGTTTAGAAAGCAGATATAATGGCAATGCAGACCATGGCTCACTGGGCTGTTGCACTGTCGAGGTTAGTTTTTAGAAAGGATTATTAGTCACTAATATAAATGATAGAAACTGGTAGTTAAGAACCAGTCTGTGCCCCACTCTTGATGCATCATAACAGAATTTAACAATTGGGATAGCCATGAAAGCATTGGAATTGGACAATGGAGCATTAGCACTGAATAGTGAAGTTTGGATGAGTTCAGGTTTCAGATTTATGCTGATAATCATCTGATTGTAATGTGAATCTTTGAAAATTAATATAGGGCCTTCATAATCCCAAGATTCTATTTAGGCTGGAAGAGAGCATGTTAAAGTTTAAGACATACTCATGTGGCTGGAATGACGCATTCTAATTTGTTTATAGACTACCCTGAGTAGTCTGAAATGTGTAAGCATTCCCTGAGATCACCTGCACCACTTTGTGTTTTGCAGTTTTCTGGTGAGAAAAGAATGTTTCAACATTCTAGTGCAATATGCCACTGAATTGTGATTGCAAAAGCACTCCAGTGGCTTTACTACCATGAAATATTCCCTGTGGTCCCTGATATAAATTCTTTAGGACGTTAATTGGGGGCTTTGGAAACTAATCATGGATAATGTATTCAATTCCATCCAGTGTAATGCAATTATGGAATTACTACAGGATTTGAGGTCAGCCATTCTTGATAATTAGTTTCACCAACTTATTAATTCCAAGCCTTAATGTTTTAAGGACTTCTGAGGGCCAGAGAAAGTGTAATCTGATCCTGAGCTTCCATTCCTACTATTGGCCCTTTATTTTATATCTGCATTTTTTGCCCTAATTATTCAGTTACTTGTGTAATGATCACATACCTTAAAAAAAATTTTTTTTTAAACTAGATTGTATTTTCTGTTTGATATAGAAATTTCTGTTATTTATGTATTTATTACTTTGGCATCTGCTTTGGGTTATTCTTAGATTTAAGACACATAACGATAATAATCAAAGCTTCTCTATCTTTTGCTGTTTATTAAAATTTCTTTCTAATGTTGTGTTGTTGTGACTTATCTCACTTGTGTTACAATAACATCAGCACAAGCTCACAAAATTCATCGTGGCAAGGAGTGCAAGATTGCACCTGTCTTTGGCACCACAGCACCATATGGATGACAGTAGGACTTCAATTCCACCTCCAATTTTGTTGGAGAACACCTGAGTAGGATGAGTCTGAGGATCTCCCACCCCTCTTCCCCTACCATCAACCTCTCGAGAGGACTTTCAGCTTGCCGCATATTTAGAATGTTCCCATGCCACACAGGCACTATACATTTACAAACACCCATGCCTTCTCTAGGATTCGAACTGGGGCCCCTTGGTACGGCAGTCAGCGTCGCTAACCGCTATCCCAGTTGGGTAGCATTCTAATGTTTTATGGTTATTTGCAACTAATATTGACAGTTTCAAAATGTGGAATTCATAAACAAAATAAATTTTTTTAACTATCTTTTTCCCGTTAATTGTTTTTTAATCCTTTTATTAAGACCATCAGCAGGATATTATATGAATTATGTAACATTCTGAAGTGAATAATTCACATAGAAATTTTTGCTTTTACAATGAATTTTAATGAACTTTGAATATACACCAATAATGTCTATATTAATCTTCTTTTCTTACTAATAATTTATTTTTCTACTTTCAGTGGATGATAAAGCAATGTTAAAATTTATTCGTGACAAAACTGCAGCTCCTTATTTTTCTAATCTTGTGTGGTTTATTAAAGAACATGTTACAGAATTGGATAAATGTGTAAATGCTTCTGAGTAAGTACTTTGTTGTGATTTGAGTTCACTTTTTACGTGCACATTTGAATGTTTTAAAAGTAGTACTATTCATTCTTGACTTTTGTATCTTTGGATACTTTTAGATGTACAAAATGTTTAGCAAAACAAGGCACATTTTGGGAAATTGTTTGTCTTAATTTCATTTATTTAAAATTTGCCTAACAATATATGTATATTTTATGTTTTAGTGTTTTTTATATGTTTATGATGCTTTTTCTAATTTTTTAAGCATTTTTCAGAATTAATTCATATTTTATGTTAATGTGACTTAAATAAGAATAATGAATTCTTGCTTTGAAATGTGTAATTCATGAATCATTTTGGTATGTATAGCTTTTATAATGAATAAATATAGTATAAGTTGTAAAAAATTATTTTTCTTAGTTTTGATAAAATTTCCATGTAATATTTTCTGTTAGTTTGGATTTTAATGTGTGATAGATTGCTTACAATATTTGCAGTAAATGTATGAGCAGTTTTGTTTTGAACAAAGAAGAGCTGTATTTCTCTTTATTAATAAGGTTTAAAAATATTTTTTACATTCTGTTTTTAATTTAAGGTTTCAAGTTCAAACAAAACTTGCTGATCTGGTAGCTGAACATTTGGATCATCTTCATTATTTAAATGATATACTTTGCCTACAGATAGAGGCTTTGAATGATGTTCTAACAGATCACCTTCTTAACAAACTTTTGATTCCTGTTTATGTATATTCATTGGTTCAGAATGGACAGAATGCTAGTTCAGAGGTATTAAATTATTGTTTCTAGTTGCTTCTTCCACCACTTTTTTTTTTTTTTTTACTGTTAATTTTTTTTTCTGCTGTTTGGTCTCATCATATGATTCATGCATTGATTCATGCTATGAAGAAAACTAATTTTGTTTAAAGCATTATAATAGTATTTCATTTTATTATATTTGATGTTCTAATTAGTCAATTTATAAAGTAATTAGAAAATAAAGGAGTAAGTGTTTTTAGCCTACTTTTTTTTTTTAATAGTCATGATGAAAATGTGTGTTTAAAATTTGCTTGTAATATTATGAGTAAGTATTCTCTTAAAATCAGAACTACTGATTTGTTAAAATGATGCATCCTCCCTTGCTTAAAAAAGGTACAAGCTAATTGTTGGTTATTTCTAACATTTTGTAAAATTAGGTGAAAAGATGGATTAGCTTGAATTTTATAAAAAACTCTTAAAACTTTCAAAGAGTTGATGTAGATTTAATTTCTTAAGCAGTGAATTTTTTTTGCAAGAATAGGTTATGAAGACTTTTTCCCAGGGGAGGGGGAGAGGGAGTCATTTAAAAGAAAGGAGCTTAGTCAAATTACCTTGGATATAAAAAAAAATTTATTTAAATTGCTGACAATCTAAGATTTTTCTTTTTTCTAATTTTGCTTTGGCATGTTTCTCTTACAACTAATTCTAGCATTGATTTCCAAATTTCTGTTGTGAAAGCTTATTTTTTTTTAAACAGCATTCTCTGTCGATTTAAAACATTTTTTTTAATTACTTCTACAATAACAGTGCATTATGTTTTTCATCTAGAAGGTGATATATTCAATAAATACTAAGAGCAGTAAATATTTCATTATTATAGATCTGATTTTAAAACATGACTCTCAAGAATAAATAAAAAAAAAAAGTTAATTTAAAAATGTTATCTTTATTTCATAATTTCAAAGAGAAGTATAATTTATCTTTTCTAAGAAAATGATAAACTTTACTCTGGAAAAATGTCAAAAATTGGATGTGTTACCATTATGCATTTATGATATTTAATACAAGTGTTTTTTATGTGAGGAAAATCACATATAACTATGCTATATTTTTTCCCGCCATAATTTAATACTAAAAGTATAAGGAATTGCATTTTAGAAAAGTGAACTATATGTTGAGAGTGATTTTTTCAGAATACTTAATGTGTTAATATAATATTCATCTAAAGTTGAAATTAAATATGCAAATTATTTTGTTCTGTTTTCTGTGGATAATGTTATGTATTTTTAACTGTATAGCAGATAGTTTTCATTTAATTGTTATATGTTGGATAAAAGATAGTATTAAATTACTTTTAAAATCATGTTTAGATGGCTATGAATAATTTTATTCATTTTTAATGAATTTTAAAATGAAATCTGGCATCACAGTGTTTTATTATAATGTAATTTTTATTTTCCTGTGACTTGGTGCATAATTTTTTTAAAAATTAAAATTTATTATGAGATTTATGTTTTTTTATGTTCATCTGCTTAGATCAGTGATTCTCAACCTTTTTGAAGCTGCCACCCCCTAAGGAACAAAAAATTTTTCGACGTACCCCTTTGTGAAAATCTTGTAATTTAGTTATGGGAAAGGGGGAGGTTCCTGAATTATAAAAGGAAAAAATTCTTAAGTAATTTTTTTTTCAATAGACTTACAGCATAATTTGTTTGATATAACCCGATAGTTTTGCCTGGAAGGTAATTACATTCCTTTTGTTAAAATTTAAATGACTAATCCCAGAAAAAATTGCTTAAGTGATGTTTTATGTTTAAAAATTCTTCCTTCTTAATTAAATAATTAAAAAGAAACATAAAAAGAAGTACGCTTAAAGAGTAATATCAGTGAAACAATCAAGTATAATCAGTGGGATGTATGTGCTTAATGATTCAGAGCCAGTTTCTGAATGTTCCGTCCAGTATTTTTAGAAAAGTTTGCCCATGGCATGAGCTTTCCCCAATTTAGCAATTAATTTTAATATATTATAAAAGGCTATCAAATCATCGTCTTTTTTTTCTTCCAGATTTGTCTCACCATTCTTAGAATTGCATGAGGGAAGCTATCACATAAGATTGAATTATTGCTAGTACAAGTTGTTTAAACTGAATAATCAATTTAATAAATTTGGGGGGGGAAGTTCTTAAATTAAGTTTGAATGCTAAAACATGCTCATTGTCCCCTACTACCCAAAACATGCTCACCGCCCCCTGTGACCCAAAACAAGTTCATTGCCCCTCAGCATCCTTTCACTGCCACCTGTGGGGAGGGAGGTACTGCCCCATTGAGAACCAATGGTGTAGACTGTGATTTATTTGTCTGTAACTTGGATGAATCCTTATATAATAATGTGTATAAAATCCAGCCATGCAAAGTGTTAAAAATTTGTCAGTGTAAAATTTATTCCATGTGCAAGTATAGTTCTTCAGGTGGTGACATATATATTTACATATGAAATTTTTTGTACCTCAGTTGCTCCAAATATTCATTGTTACTAAGTGCATTATATATTTAGAATATTCATTAGCCTTTCTTGGTTTATTTTAGTGCCAGTTATTGATGGCTGGTTTTTTTTTCCCCTTGAGCTATTTCTTCTCTCATAAACGTATGTTTTCATAATTGTTATAGGAAGAAAAACCTCGAGTAAGCTGTATTGTCTCCCTCTTTTTGCTCTCTCAGGTAATTGAGTTATATATTTTTCTTGAGTGACTGTTTAAGTATTATGTGTATATGTTTTGTTTTAGTTTATAAACAAATAAATATTTTAGTAGTTTTGTGTTTACCTATTATTTTTATTCCCGTTTGCTTTGCCTTGAAATGAATGTTTGATATGCAGCTGTCAAGTTTTTAAGTCTGTATTTGTATTTAATTCAGGAGCTGGTATTAATATTTTTTCTTTGCATGTGCTTAAGTGGGCAGTTTAGATGTTTTTCGTGTCTCTAAAAATTGTATTAAAAACAAATTTTGCATAAATATATATTTGAATTTAATATAAATATGCGAAGAACCTATTTTCCATTAAGTAATTTTCATTCTAAAAAGTGTTTTGCAAACTTCTGTTAAAAATTTCATTTATTACATCATTTATTATTCTTCATATTTCATTATGCAATCTTAGTATGTATTAATTTGAAGTATTAGAATATTGAGGTAACTGTGTAAGGAATAATTAAAAAATCTAGAAGTGTTCAGGTTTTTAACAGTTGCCCAAGAGGACTTTTTTAAAGTTTTATATCATTTGTAAGTAAAGATTATCAACAGACATGGCCCAGGTGGAGTAACAGGACGTTTTATAGGATATCAGATGAATGTGCATTTAGATTAGCCTGAGAACGTTATGTATCTTCTGTATGTGTAAAAAGGTAAAAAATATGTAATGTGGTTCTGTAAAAATATTTAATGTTTTTAGTCATGAATTAAATGTATTTTTAATTAAATTAATCAGATAAAAAAGTAAAAAAAATGATAACAGCATTTGTTAATTAGCAACAAGCAGATTGAATATGAAAGAATTATATGCTTTTGATTTTCTGAATGGCAACATACTTGAAAAAAATTTAAACAGTGCACTAAAATAAAATAACACAAAATTTTATTTCAAGGTTACCCTTTTGGGCTAAAAAACAAACATGATTTGTATGTCTAATACTTGTATTTTTCTGAAAAATAATGAACATGAAAGTATTTTCATCACTAATTTGTTACTGATTCTTTTTATTGTTAGGTCTTTTTGATCGTGTCCCATCGACCTTTGGTTCAGCAACTTGCCAGTGTAATATTAAATGGAGAAATGTCTTTGTTTGATCCCACGAATACATCAGTAAGCATATTAAAACTGATTTTGTAGCCATTACTTGAAATTCATGAGAATAAAATATGTAATTGATTGCTGTTCTTTTTGAAACAATATAATTATAACATATATTTAAGTATAAATTTAATGCTTTTGAGCCAGTTTTGCATCTGAATTCAGTCCTACTGAAATATTACACTTTAAATTAGAAAAATTCTTTTTCTCTTTTTTCCTCTTTTCAAAGACTATAATAATTAGCTTTCAACTGAATTGTATTATGATATCAGATATCAGTCCATAATATGATATCAGTTATATACCATGTATTAATATGTATTATCATATGGATTTTACCATTTGTTGCACATATTCTTTGTCAGGTTATTTTTGACCTACTGTTCTATTCAAGTTGTATGGGGAAAAAAAGTACTTATATAGTTTGATCAATTTGTAAAAATGGTGTATGTTTTTTATGATGGAAATTTAATATTGGCATAATTACTTAATATATAAAAAACATAATACAACAAATACATTTGTTACTGTTCTTTCATTAAAATAAAGAAAAATACCTCTCCCTGCCCTAAAAAAAGTAATAAAATTAAGGTTTTTATTTTTAAAAATTCCACCTTATTATGGAATAAATATGTACTTAAATGTTTTCATTCCTATTAAATATTACAATGCCTTTTATTAAAACAATGAAATCATAAATTTTGTTTCATTCTAGCTCTTGTAATTCCAGTATCCATATTTTTAAATTTTGGCTTTTTATGCCACTATACACAGTTTCACTTTTTATTTTGATGAGCTCTGCTTTCTTCATCAGTGTTATTCATATTTGCTTATGGTGTAAAAGCAAGCTGCACACCATTTTCTCTCAACGTATCACTTTATGCGTTTTGGGGAAGAAAAAGCCAGAGACTTCATTGGTGTTTCATTCAAGAGGATTAACTAGATATATTGCTGAGCATGTCTGTATCTTCCATTTAATACAAATTGTACAACTTTACAGTTGCACAATTCATAATATAAAGTTATATTAATATATAATTAAAGCAAGAAGCAAAACTAATTTATAAACATTTAAGTAATTACTGCACTTGATCAGTTAACAACAAAAAACTTTGTTTAATCTCGATGGAAATTCATATATAGCAAAAACTGTACACATGACTTGAAACATATTAAAAATTTTAAATTTAGTATCTCGCTATGGCTTCTATATACTCATATATTCTATAAATAAATACCACTATGTGCATATGGGCTTGTAATGGATCAAATGCATACAGAACCAATGATAGCTTGATCAAATTTATTTTCCCTAAAGAAACAGTTTACAGTTTTGGAACTTTCCACAAAAGTACTCTCACAGCTGCTCTCAGTAGTACATTACAATTAGTAGTTACACTTCAAACTACAAATAACAAATACAATGCAATTGCAAAGTGCATCCAAAGAGCAAAGCTCGCACGGAGATCTCTCAATACTGCAAATTAGCTCTGAACTAAAAACTGAGAGTTGATGCTGTCTCTGGTCCTCTATAGTCCCTCCCCTCCCCCAACGAGAAGTTTTCAGTGCCTTCCATTTCTCAGAATTATTGGAAGGTGTGTGTAGTTGAAGTTATATATAGGGATCAATTACAGCTATTCAATTACTGATATGCAGGGACCAGATCAAAATGTTGCCAAGCTCGACTAGAAAAAATCAATCAGCAAAACCATCACCAGCTTGGCGATATCTTCTGAATTTAGCGAGATAGCTATTTACCTCAATTTAAATAGATTTATCTCTGTAATCTTATTTTTCTGCTAAGCTTCACATTTTGTATGACTTTTTGTGTTACCTTATACAAAATTTGTGACATTGTCCCCTTCCCAAGCACTGCATATCCTGGGCAATCTATGGACAGGAAGTCATACTTACAACTAACGAAAATCAATGCTATACTAAAATAATTTCAATAAGTAACATACAACAAATCAAATACTCAACGAATAAATAAGTGTGTGAACTTACAAATTGATAAACACATAGGACCATGATCTTAGTATACTATTTATATTATATACACTGTGGAGACTACTTAATATGACCATAGTAATACGCTAGCCTGTCATAATAAATCACTTTAAGCTTGGGAATTTGAAGCTTATGAATCCAAACAGCGATGTTTTTCAGCCTGTTTAAGACTGTGTAAGAACCATCTGAAGATGACTGTAGTTTAGGAGAAAGTCCTTTCTGTCTAATCAAATTCCATAACCACACTTCATCACCTTTTTTGAATCAATGTCCTGTAGCTCTCGTGTTATATGGGGTTTTCATTTTCTCCATTGCCAAGTTAACTTGCTCTTGAGCAAAACTGCAGGTCACTTTGAATTTGTCTGATGATCCTGTATGTTCTCCTCAAGTGATGAAGGTACATCTGGAGGATGACCAAGCAACAGATCGCAAGGCAGACAAAGTTGATGGCGAAGAGCATCTGGCATGAGAAATTGCCTGGGGTCTCATGGACAACACTGCGATAGGCCAATAAGAAAAGCTATAATTTCTGGTCCACATCCTGCTGATTTCTGGAAACCATCAGCAAGAGTTTATTGAGGATGGTTCAGTCAAACTTCTCTACCATGCTGTCTGGCTATGAATGTAAAGGTATTATTTAGGCTTTGTGCAGAGTAGTTTGCGGAGTTCTTTAATTACAGCTAAGATGAAATTTCTTCCGGGATTCGAATGTAACTGAAGAGACAGTCGAAACCTGGAAATCTAGTAGTGTATCATTTACCTCTGTTATTGTGGCAGCCTCTTGATCAGGGATATGACATGCTTCATGCCACATTGTGAAGTAATCAATGATGTATTTGTTGCTGTCCACAGTTAATGGCAGAGGCCCCAAGATTCTAAGGCGAAGTGTTCAAAAGGCATTCCCTACATCGTAATGTTGCACATTCCCTTGGCTGTGTTTCTTCAGTCCTTTTAGGTCTGTACAGGCATCGCAAGATAGGTACCAGTTTTGCATGTCAGCCATTGCTTTACTCCACTAGAAGCACTGTCGAATTCTGTGCAATGTCATCGTTATTCTAAAGTGGCCTTCTATCAAACTGCTATTTAGTTCTTTAAGGACATCTGAGTTCCAGAATGTTGGAAGTATCAGCTTTGTATATCTGTCATACGATTCTAACTTCCATTACAAACCGCTTTTTGAAATATGGAGTGAGTCGCAGAGAGCCTAATATTGTTTTGTCATAGGGCTACAGATTGAAATCTCCTACCAAGTAGGTTTCCTAGTTGAAGACTCCATTAAGTAAATTATGGGTTTAATATCGCCATCTTCCAACTGCTCTTTCCTAAATTCGTTACAATGTAGGTTTCGATCAGCTGATGTGTAAGTTGTAACTTGATTGTGCAACCAAAATTAACCAACTCATATTTCATTTCGACTCGAACAGTATTGGAAACTTTCTGAGCAGGGTCTTCCAGGCATAGCTTCAGCATTTCCATGTGATGATTCTTTCTGGTGATGGATAGTGATGTCATATTCGTGGAGTCTATGTATCCCTCTGCCTATTATTTGACCTGTGGCATTCTTTAAATTTAAAATCCACGTCAGCAATGCATGATCTGTGCAGAGCAGGAATTTTCCTACCATAGAGATAATGATGCCAATGTTCCATGGCTTTAACTGTGGCAAGCAACTTTTTTCTGGTAACATAATAATTCCTCTCTGATTTAAACAGACACTGATCCAGTATGCTATGACATGTTCTTGACCATTTATTTCTTAGGATTAAACAACACCAACACTCTCATCGCTCGTACCTGTGTCAAGAATAAATGGTTTATTGAGCTGCGGATACATCAGGTTGTTGCAGATAGTAAAGCCTCCTTCGGTGTGTTAAATACATCCTCACATTCTTTTGTCTGCAAAAACATTTGCTTGCTCTTTGTCAGTTTATGAAGGTGCCTTGTGATGGAAGAAATGTTCTTCACATATCTCCTGTAGTAGGAACTTTTCAAAATACAAAGGAACTTTTCCCCAGAAAACTTCTCAGCTGATGGACGTTTTCGGGCTTTTCCAGTCTTCAACTGCTGATGCCTTTTCTGGATCTGTACATACATTTTTTACACAGTTGACGTTTCTAGGTAAGTCACTTCGTGTCTGAACAATTTACATTTGGCAGGACTTAGCATTAGATTAGCTTCCTTCAGTTTCTGAAGTACCTTTTGTATTTTTTCCAAACATTCTTCAAAAGTTTTCCCAATGTTTATGATATCATGCAAGTATATCAGACAGACTTTATAGGAAATACCTCTCAGCACCATCTTCATAAGGTCTTCATATGTTGCCGACACATCACTTAATCCAAGCAGCATTATCTTCAACTGCCAATGACCTTGTCTGTTAGTAAATACTGTCTTTTCTCAATTATCAGGATATAGCTCTACCTGCTAATATCTACTTTTTAAATCAGGCATCAAAAGCTACTTTTGTTCAGAAAAAGTGTCCAGAATGTCATCAAATATATGAAGAGAGTAGCTTTCTTCGTGACCTTATTCAGCTGGTGGTAGTCAATGCAGAATCCAGTGGAACAATCTTTCTTTTGGACCAGGACAATTGTAGAGGCCCAAGAACTTTATAAAGGCTGGATAATGTTGCTTTTTTGTATGTCCTTTAGAAGTTTTCCTGCCTTCTCCTGTAGATATCAGTTGATGTCTTTGTTGTTTTATTGGTGGATGATCTCCGGTATCAATTCTGAGCTAAACTGTCTTAACCAATGTCAGAAGATGCAAAGGTAAAACATTTTGAAATTCTTGAATGACATGTTCTGCAGCATTTCTGTCTTCGTTGCTTAGTTGTACATTCTGAAGTAATTTCAATGTTATGGTCTCCAAAAACAGAGTACCAATGTTTATTGTAGGTTGGAGTACGTGGTGTAACCACATTTCCTACTGACTTAATCGATGTGGCAGCTCTCACACCAGAATGACAGTCCTTGATAACTCCATGAGTGCTGAAGCTAGTAGGTCTCCTCATAGGGTTTCTCAGTTAATGAAGCCAAATAGTAATGTGGTATCATTACTCTTGGTGGTAATGTGATATCATCTTACTGTGAATTGATGCATAGATTTAACTTCTTTATCTTTAATTTTGAACTGGGTTATATCCTCAGAGACAGAATGCTGTTCATTATTTTTAAAGTCCAAGAAAAATTTGTATTTCCTTAGAAAATCTAATCCAAGTATGCAAGTGTCTCTAATATTTGACACATATGCTATGTGATAGTAGGCAGTACTTCCAAACATATTAATGTTCAGCAACCATTAGCGTCGATTTTATGCCTGAACACAGTCTGGTGATTTCTTGAAATAGTTGGTGACAAAAAGTAGTTGCCAAAACCACCCCAGCTTGGAGGTATCTCATCAATTTAACAAATAGCTCTGTAATTTTATTTTTCTAGCAAAATTTAGTGTTTCTTGAGACTTCATGTTACATGATACAAAATTTGTTACAATACATAAATCAAATTATTCAGATAATATCAGAAGTGAAAAAATAATATTTGATTGCTTTTTGTTTATATTATTAGTATTATAAGGTAAGGTGTTCCTAATTTATTAATTTTGTGGTACAGCTATGTAAAATTAATAAACTAATGAAATTAAACTATGTATTTAACCATAATTTTTTTAATATTTTCTGAGCAAATTAAAAAAAACATAACAAAATACTTATTTTTCAACGTGGTAAAATTTATTTCCTTTTTTCTTTGCTCTGATTGTGATAATTTATTGCAATTAACTGTTATCTAAAATGGTGAGACTGTGTTTCTTGAAGGTTATATAAGCTGAAACTTTCTAAAATGACTAAATTTTAGTGTATGAAATTTTCAAATGACAAAAAATATATTGCTCTGTCTTTTAAAAACAATGCTTTAATTTTTCAAGCATTTATTTGTTATTTTCTTTCTTTATTTATGTATTTTGTAAATTATAGATTGTAAGTTTTATATATGTATAGTCTTCATATTCTTTTTAGCTTTGTGAAATTGCTTCAGCACCTTCTGGAGAAGAAATAAATGGACCTCAATCAAATTCAAATGAAGCTTTAACAGGAGATCAGCAGAAAGGTTCAGAAAGTATAGATGATTATTCAAATGAAAGTAGCTTAGAAGGAATATCTGGTAAAAATGAAGTAAATTTATTGTTAAACAATCTTTATATTATGATGTTTATTGCAGTTTTACATTTCTGCATATTACCTTATATTTTCTGAATTTTTCTCACTAAAATGCATTTGTTGGGTTTATGTCATAAAAGTGTTTAGACAAATTAGCCTTATATCATAAAAAAATAATGCAATGTTTTGATATATATGGGTAAATGTAATGCATATATGAAATAACATGGTGTTAAGTATCTTATCTCAGTTTGTGGATAAAGTCATTATATCAAATAAGGTTTTCACAATCTAGTCTGACAAAAATTTAAGTTTCTGTTTTAAATTTTTTGAAGAATAAATTGATTATGATTTGTACACAAAGTAAGATTTAAAAACTTAAGTATAAATTTATTTTCTAGAAGGTTCAAATATTACAGATGAAGAAAAGGTAGTAGCAGCAAAGAAATCTAATCAGTATGAAATGATGCAAAAAAGTTTTACTCTTTCTAATAGGCAAGTGGGCCATTTTTACTTAATACTTAATGTGCACTTTTAATGTGGAAATAGTTTCAACATTGTGGGTAAGAAAAAAGAAGAATTGTGTGATTTTTACGTATAAAAATACCATTTTTGTAAAATGTTCAACTTGCATTATTTAATTAAAAACAAGAAATTCCATACTTAATGTGCAAAATTTTCTCATATGTATAATAAATATTTCTAAGGCACCAATTACAAATTTAAGTATGCATACTATTTTATAGAGACAGAATCAGTGACCTTTATATCAGCAACTTTTATTTTATAACTGCTTGCAAAAGTATTGAATTATATCAAAATGCAACCTAATTCCATTTAATTTCTCTTAAACATCTCTTTGAATTTTACACCTCAACCAGCCTTCATTTTATTTTATTTCATTTTAATTTATGATGGTGTAAACCTAACTGACATAAAATGAAGCTATTTGATAATTAAACCAGGATGTATAACTCTATGCACCCAGAAATGTATTGTATTTAATCATCCGCAACTGAGAAATAAGCGATTTGTTCTTCCCAAATACATGCTATATCTGCCTGTCATAAATTAGTAATTCAAATTGTGTTTGTTTGCATCCATTGGAATGTGAACTGAGCTTGTTGAGACCATCACAAGGTTAATTAAATGATGTTGATATTATTTTCTCATGCCTAAAATTAATATAAAATTTCCTTTCACTGTAAATTAACTTAAGGTAATAAATCATATTTATTTATTAGTTATGTCCATATTTACAATATATAGCACCACTATGTAGATATTCAACTGTGGGACTGCATATGTCTTTTTTAACATTATATAAGCCTAATATATTGGCTTAGTCTAATACAGTGATTAATGTTGAAGTGATAACACTAGTGATAGAGAGAAGTACTATAGTCCATTTACATTATCATAAAATACAGAGGTCATAGATACTGGGTTGCTTTTACTGCACAAAAAAATTGAGTCCTTGGACTTTTTTTCTTTTGAAGAAGGAATTCAGAATTTGATAATAATAAGTTGATTCTTCCTTTTATATTCTCTTAATATAAACAGCATCATTTCTGTCATTGCCACTTGGCATCACTGTTCAATTAGAGCATTAGCAGAGCAAAAAAATTTTTAATTTCATCATACTGCTTTATATCGATTACATCTGGAACATTCTGTTCTGCATTTTTTCCATGGCAGTACATTCACCAAGATGCTCTGCTCATTCTTTTTATCATTTGATTAAAAAATCATTTTCTGTGTATATATTAATCATCATGTCTATAAAGTGGGTAATAAGTAATATGGAATGATTGGCTGTAGCCTAAATACAATTGTTAAAAAAATTAAAATAGCCATTGTGTATTTAAGATGCAGAAAGCCTGTAGACTAAAGCCCTCAAGCAAACAGTAAATTATTACTGTAATAGTTTAAACAGAAAAATGCAAGGATGGAGATTAAGGCTCAATTTTTGTTCATAAAATTTAACCTTCCCTTTTTCATATTTTTAATTTTTTTAATGTAGTCTTCATTTTGGATCACTTCCTAAATTGACATTAGCCTGAATCGTCATGTCCAGAATTATTGTGAAACAGTTTGACTGTAAAAATATGAAATTATTTTAAGTAATCATTTATTTTTTTATGTTTTGAGTTGGGTGTAGCTAAGTTTACATCCATTTTCATATACATCATGTAAATTTAAATATACTGATTTTTTTAGCTAATCTTTTCAGTTTTGGTAAACCGTAATAATTTGTATCCACATTATGAGAAATTATTAGGTATCTAAGTATTATTAAGTAATTTAAGTGTTCATCTATTTTCCTTTTTGAATATAAGGAATATGGACTAATGAAATATGTATTTTATTTTGCTTTTTACAGGCCTTTTTTAGAAGCTATCTTTTCTGCATTAGATTGCAGTGAAAATGACCATGCAGCCTTATTTTCATTATGTGTCTTATATGCACTAGGACATAACCCTGGTAACGAAATTTTTTTTATAAGTTCATATGAAAATTTTGCATTTTAAGTTTAATGTATTGAAGAATAAATGTTTGTCTAGTCTTAATTAGTATAAAACCGTAAATGAACATATTTTATCATTATTCAGTGTATCCATTAAGCAGTGACTATTTTAATCTCTATTGGATAAACACACTGTTATTTGTGAAAGTTGTAGTACCATGAAGAATGATTGCATTCACTTGGAAACTTATAGGATATGCAATGTAGAATGTGAAATCTCTTTGTCTTGAACTCTCAGTTATCCCTTGGAATGTTTTAGTTTCTTTATTTTGGCACATAGGAAGCTATAGAGAATTGATAGCGCTGTCAAATTATTTGCTTATACTTAATCGGATGAAGACTATGTATAAAGAAACTTCTAAGAGTCGGAATTGTTAATATGTAGATAAAAGTTTATTGTATGGGGTGAGTATATATGCTTGTTACCTCTGATTAGACATTTCACAAGACAACTAAAGATGCATCTATGAATCATGGGAAACACAGGATAAGATTGTCACATTAAGTAAAGAGAGTTTTTTAGGAATCAACAAGCTGCAAAAATATCCCCTGAATTCACTATGCCTTATTGAAGGGGGAGAAATATCAATAAAAATAGCAGCATTGAAAAGGGTGGAATGGGACCAAAGTATTCATTTATATCAAGGTAAATTTTTCTAGTTAAATATTGCTGCTAATAGGGGGGGGGGCGTAATGGCATGATAGTGATTCATATGTGGTGGCAGGGACAGGGAAAAGTGGATAGAGTACCAGAACTTCACCGATGATTTTACAGGTTACTCCGCCATGCTACTGTACCTACTGGACATACGGTTGGTCTGCAATAGAAGCTAGCCCAAAAGATATTTCAGAAATATTTTTTAGATCAATATTAAGCATTTTCACATTGAATTACACATTGATATGTAATTACAAGGTATACCAAAAGATGTAAGGATCTTAACAAATGAATATATTAATTACATATAATTACATTAAAACCTCACATCTTCTTACAAATCACAATATTATACTGTGACTTACAGCTAGTTATGGCTAGCCATGCAAGGTATGACTGATTGCTACCATTAACAGTGGTATAATGATGCTTAGAGCATACAAATCAGCATCATACCATATTTCTTTTATAACGTTTGTAAGTGCATATCAGTTTACAATTCCTTTTCTTAACTTTTATCGATACCGTGCATCTCTTGGTTATAAAATTTGTTAAGGTCCTAGCATGGTTTTTGTATAGATATTCATATTTTCAAATGCATTAGTTTCGATAAACTTATCTTCTACTTCTGAAATACTTTATAGTGTTACGATATGGCATTCTTAGCAAATGTTCTAAATAGTAGTGCAGTATTTTTATATATATTTCTTTGGTTTAAGATGTTTCCATATTGTACAGTCATATTTGGTGGCAATGGACTGAAGAGATTTGGGTGCATTGAAAATCTGGCTGCAGACCACAAACCCTTCTATTCCTCTCTTGATGTGGGAGAAGGGTGGCAACACATGAAGGGTTCTACTGTCTGTGTGGCTAATAGGCCCAACCTTCTGGATTGATCTTTTGCTTTGTTTATGAGTTGGGAGTACCTGGCATTGGGAAGTGTAGCTGCCTTTGCAGGACTAGAACCATTGTTTCTACAGTGGTCTTTTCAGACATGGCAAGGACTCATGATGACACTGATAAGTCTGAGCTCAGACTTTTTTATGATTGCTGGATGTTCAATTATGAAGAAGGTTGACTTTTGGCCTGCTTCTAGAGAGTAATGGAACTTGTGTATGAGTGCCTAATGCTGCATGGGTCTGAGCTTCTTCTCTAGTGCAATGTAGACCATAAAATGTGACACCACCATGCTGTAGGCAGTTCTTCTACATGGCAACAATGGACTACTAAAGTTTACTACAAATGTCAGCAGAGCCATGAAGCATTGTAATAGTTGTAGTATTTATCTGTACAATTTAACTCCCCCCCCCACACACAGAGTGTTGGTCATAGGCTTCTCTTTGCAGACAAAATGAGCCCTGTTTAGGCTGTAATGTTATCATCATATGCTTTAGAAGATGTTGTTATGTGTACCTTCTTGTTATCATTTTAGAGCTTCATACTAACTAGATAACATTATGCCATTTGATATTATTTGTGGTCTTGGCTGTAAGAATAAATGACAGTCTCCTCAGCAACTTCTACATTTGAAAGGCTGTAGAGGTTTTAGTAATATGCTTCCTTCAGAGCACTCATAGCAGTTTATTTCTACAAAACAATGCCAGGTAACAAGTTACCAGAATCGCCCAGCTCTTTCATAGAATGGCAGTTACTATGTTCTTCTCAGTTTTGTTTATTCTTCAGACATGGTGCATAAGCACCACATTCAATAATAAACATGCATGGGATATGATCACTTAGAAATCATCTCACAGTCCTCCTGCATTCAGTGTCAGTGTTCTGTGGCATCGTATGTGGACAGCCGTAAATAGCTCTCCAAGACTTCATTCAAAGTATCTTCGCTTTATTGGCACAACGTATAGGAATGCTTATTGCAGCTTTTATAGACTTTTCAAAATAATACTGAATATTCCGGTATATAACATGCACTTTTAACACAAAAGAATAAGATCAAAATTTAGAGGTGTGCATTATACCTTTTTTATGCACCAGATATAAAAATAATAGATTTAAAAATAAGGAAAACAGGAGTGTACAAAAATTAGATTTCTACATATACCTAAATGCTGTTTATTTAAAAGAAGTGACATACCTTTTGAACTTAAAAATTTTCATTATCAGAAAACATGAAAAGTTCATCATATTTGTCATCTGTTATATCTTCAAGCACATCATTGAATTCTGTTTTGTCTTCATCATCATTTTTACTGTAATCGATGAAAAAATAATCATCATCCATTCCATCTAGATTGTTAGGTACACTACATCTTTTTAATAAGTTTTGAATTATGTCGGATTTAATTTCATTCCATGCTTTTATGATCCACTCACACTGATTCCAGACTGGCAAGGCAAATTTGCCCTCCTTTGATAAATATTTTGTCCACTTTCTAACATCCATGGATTCTACTGTCATTTTAAATTTTCTTTTAATGGTTTATTGATACATGTATCTAAAGGATGGACTAATAGTGTTCATCTGTTTGAAATAAGTCATGTTTGTGCCATGTGTGTTTCAACAATTTCTTCATATTATCAATTAGATGGAAACTGAACATGTCCCAAACTAAAAGACTTTCTGGATTCTTTTAGGCAACAAGACAACTTTTGCCAAACATTTCTTATCCATAATTTCACATTGTTTTCGTTCATCCATTGAACATGAATGGCAACACCATTTGGGAAATTGCATTTTGACGTCATCTTCTTTTTAAAATAACCATGGGTTTTAATTTTTTTGTACCGTCCACTAAACAGGAAATCACTATGATGAGGTGATTCATTCATGATGAGGTGATCTATTTCATCACTTGTTATGTGAACCATTTTTGTTCTTTTCACATCATTTGTTTTATTTCCTGTCATATCAAACATTATTGGAGTTTCATCCATATTTCCAATGTGTGACAGTATATATATATATATATATATATGTATATATTTGTTGCCTTCATAGTACTTTTTGAAAAATATCAGTTTGTTACCCAAATCTTATGCAAGCCTTTGTGGAACTTTTGTTTTTTCTTGTAGAACGAAATTATTCCATTCTGTGAATTGACTACTCAAAGTTGCTTTAAAATGTTAGCTTTTATTTTCATTCTTTTTTACCCTGTTTAAGGTAAATAAATGTATGCTGTTTCTTGTTGCAGTTAATCCATTCTAGTGATTTTTTAAGACCCAATTACCAACACTTTCTTCTAGGAAAGGGCAGTTCGTTACTTTTTTATGCAAAGCACATTTATTCTTTGGCATATTAATTATTGTGATTTCACTTTTCTTTCACTCCCGTATGAAGCTTTCACCAACACCAAACATCCTTGTTGCAACACAATTTCTATTTTCTTTCGAAATTGAATTACTTTGCATTTGAAACCAATACTGTATTTGTTTCATTTGGGAGGAGCCATATTTACTACAAAAAGGAAAACTAGATCCACCATTGTGCTGTGCAGACAGGAAAGTCGTTAGCGATGCTGACTACCTTACCGAAGGGCCCAAGTAGAGGTGGGAAAACCTCAGATCTCCGCCCGTGGTGTGCTGTCCTTCAAAATTGAGGCTGAACTGAGCTTAAAATCAGACTTACTTGTATGGTGCTGTAGGCTCTGACCAACAACAGGTGCAGTCTAGTATTCCTTGCCATCATAATAATTTGTGGGTTTGTCCTGATTACATCAAACAAGTGAGATTAGTAACAACTAGATCAACTGTATTTTAATTAAAGCAGATGTGGTTTACTAGAGCCTTCCATGTTCATTTTAAAATCACTGCTTCAAATGGCTACAGAAAGAGAGAACATCTGACTCCCTAATTCATCTGAATCAGAAGTGCATTCTTAGGCCAAATTATTTCCCTCTTTATCTAATACCATATAATAACATTCTTGTTCACACCTACATTGAATATAGCCCATCCACTTTGCAGAATTGTTTACTCCCTCAAGCATTTCCATCACATACATTGTTTCCCTCATGATTTGTCAGTTCAGTATACCATTGTTCGAAAGGCGGGGAAAACTTTTCAGCTGAATGACTTCAAAATACTGATAATATGTAGTTTAAATTTCATTTTAATGAATGAAAGTTTTTTCAGTGAAGTATATATAGATGTTAAATATTTTTAAATAAACCTACTGAAATATTTAGAATAATATTTTATAATGTAATTAACTATATACAATAATTTATATTGCTTGTTTTCTCATAAATCTGTTTGCTTGAACGCTTTTAATTTTTGAGATTTAGCGTTGTATTTCTTTTTCAAAGTGATGTAAATTTTAAAAAAGTTGTTAACTTTATGGCATTTCACATCATTGATTTTTTGCATGCAATTGCAAATTTAATTTTTATTTTATGCATTATTTATTTTGCTTCAATATTGAAAATATTCAGAATAATTGTCACTGTCATGCATTTTTAGACCGTAAATTTATACTGTTTTATTTCCTTATTTTTGTTTTTTTTAGTATAGATAGGAGGGAAGAGATATGTGAAGAGATATACTTGTGAAATTTACTTCAAAATTAATAATTTCAAAATCATTTTATGTAACTATTAATGAAGTAGTTATTGATGATTAATAATTTTTTTAATACTGTAAACTATATTCATCCTATTTATCTATATATGCAAATGCTGTTTATCTACATCTACAGATAGATAAATAGCAGTATTTTTTAACTGGTATTTATTAATATAAAATGTCTCTTTGTTCTTTTGCTCATCTGACTTGGAAATATCTGTAGATGGTAAAGTATAATTTTTTTATAGTTTGTAATTTGATGATTGAGATTTATAAGTGAAATAATGTTCATGTTGCATTCTTAGAAAACACTGTGAACTTAAGGAAACTTAACTAACTTAAGAAAACTTAAGGAAGATTTTAACTCAGTAAGCAGAAATTGGGGAATTTATGATGAATATGTATGGCTTATATTAAATCTGCTTTATTTTTTATATTAAAGTTAAACAATCATACACATATGAGAATGCTTTGCAGTTGAAGGTCCTGGGGATCTGACATCCTTTATTTTATGGTAATGAATGCATGTAATATCAATTAATTGAAGATCACGATTTTAATTCATACTGGGCAATAATTTTGCTTGTCCTTATTGTAAACCACAGCTATAGTATGAATTAGCTGCTAAGCTAATCACATTGAAAGTCTCTGTTATGATTCAGAATGTAATTTAATAAAGAAATTCTATGCAATCGTGCCAGTGAAAATTTTAATACTCATTTCACTCATTACTTTCATCTGCGCAGTTAATACATTTATCCACTGTGAATGTGAGAACCAAGGTACAGAGATCTTTAAATGCACCAATTAATTTAGATACCAACTGGATAATTAGATATGTTTTCATTTTTTCCAATGTAAAACTGATAAGAATTAAAGCTCCGTTTATTTTTTTCACTAAACTGATAAGAATTCGTGATTCAATATTATACAGCAGATTGCCAGCATAGCCGCTGTCTTGGTACCTGTTCTAATAGCAGCAGCATGGAAATAATTCATAAAATTGTCACTTCGATGATGTGAATGGAACCCATATTTTGAAATAATATTAAATATATTGTAGTTTTAAAATTAAATAATTTATTTTTTCAAAAGCATATTATAGTTATGTATTTAAAAAATTAAAATTATTTTTCAAAAATAAAATTATTGCTTGTTGTAAAAGAACTGTTGTTTGCCCATGTCTACTATAAGATGTTTTTAATATTTTAGAATGCCCTTGTTTGGTAGATTTGTTGTAATTAAATTAATGTATTTTTAAGTTAATGTACAAAAATAATGTGTAGCATTGTAGTAAAAATAGTTACTTGTCTATGCCTTATTTTCGGTCTGTTTGCATTAAGATGTGCTATTAAATAGTATCTGTTTTATAGGTATCAATCAAGAGCTCCTGGATTCAGTTCTTATGCCTTCTAATAAATCTGAAGTAAGTATAAAAACTTTTTCACATCTTCTATGTTATAAAGAATGTAACTATTGTATTCTTCATTAAGTTTAGTTTAATTCATTTAAAAATTATATTTTCCAGAATTACTATAAAAGGAACTTCAGTTATATTTTAATTTTATTTTAAATGAAATGAAATTCTTCTGCTGCCTGAGAACATGTACTAGGTATTTATAATATTAAGTTGTTAAGGGCGAATTTTTTTTTAAGGAGAGGAATCTTTTTTTATTGTTTTATAAAATCAGTCAGTTGCATATTGTCTTGTCTTAAAGAGAGATAGAGACCTGCTCGTAAAAAATGGGTTTGTGAAAAAATCATAAAATTTCTTTCAAGATCCCAGGTTAATTTAAGCTCAAGAAAATACATTTCAAATGTGAAATGCTGTTACATTAGCAGCCAGTGTAACCTCGAGAATTTTGAACGCAAGCCTGCAAATATGCATGCATTATGTCATACAGGTGCCGGATGTCACTTTGTGGTATAGAGTTCCATGCTTGTTGTACTTGTTCTGTCAATACTGGGATGGTCAGTGCTGGCTGCGGATGATTCTGGAGTTGTTGTCCAATGACATCCCATACATGCTCAATGGGACAGATCTGGTGATTTCACAGGCCAAGGTAACATGTTGACACTCTGTAGAGCACATTGCGTTATAACAGCATTATGAGGGCAAATGTTATCCTGTTGGAAAACTCCCCCTTGAATGCTGTTCATGAATGGCAGCACTGCAGGTTGAATTACCAGGTTGATGGACACATTTGCAGTCAGTGTGTTTTGGATAACCACAAGAGTACTCCTGTTTTTCCTATTGTTACAGGAAATTGATCTCCAGACCATGACTCCGGGTATAGGTCCAGTGGGCATAGGCTGCAGACAGTTTGGTTGCAAGGGTTTCGCTGGCATCCTTCTGACCAACACATGGCTATCACTCGCACCAAGCCAGAACCTGCTTTCATCAGAAAATACAACAGATCTCCACTCTGTCCTTCAGTAAGCTCTGGTTTGACACCACTGGAGTCACAAATGGCAATGGCTTGGAGTCAGTGGAATGCACGCTACATGGTGCCTTGCTCTAAGCTGTTCTTGAAGTAACTGATTTGTGACAGTTCGTTGTGTCACTGTGGTACCAACTGCAGCTCAAATTTCTGCCACAGCTGTACGCCGAATACGGTAGTCTTCCCTCTCGGTAGTTCCACGTGTCTGCCCGGAATCTGGTCTTCTGGAAGTAGTACCTTCATTTGACCACTGCTCCCAACAATCATGCACAGTGGATATACATTCTGGCCAAGTCAATCCCAGTGGCCAAATCAATCAATTCTGGCCAAGTGCAATATCACGGAAAGAAAATCCACCTTCTCGTAGCCTTATTACACTAATACCTCATTCAAACTCGGTGGGCTGTTGATAGTGGCTTCTTTGTCTTCTTAAAGGCATTTTTGGCTAACATCAACTCAATACATCATATTTCAAAGATAAATAATGCTCTCGAACTATACAGCATGCATTTAAAGCAAACCTGATGTGCAAGTTCTGAGTGGCGCTACTAGTGCCACACTTATGAGCGAAATGCGAAATTTGAATTGATGCCATCTTTCAGATGTATAAATGCACCTACTAAATTTTCTTTATCTAACACAAGTCTTTCGTGGTATTGGGAATTTTTTTCCTGTCAGTGTATTTTAAATAAGAAAATGCATTATTTAAGCCCTTCCCCAATAAAGTTCATCAGTGCAAGTCTTGTGGAAGTCTTTGCATTAATAATTTTATTTAGAGATCGAGATGCGAAAGTATGTAGGTGATTTATTCATTTTCTGATTTAAACTTTTGAATATCTCTAAATATATGCCAATCCATGTATGGGTCAAGAAGTAAGATTTTTTGTGAAAATTCAACCATAATGGAAAACTTATTTGTTAGGTAGAATACAGCCATGTACTGTTGAGAAAAGAAAGCTGTGGCTTAGCCATGAGATTAAGTTAAGGCAACATACCAGAGTATCTCTGTAGGATGTTTCTTAGTAATTAGCATAACAAGCCCCCCTTTTTTTTTTCTTTTCTTTAGTATAATCCATTCAAATATATTAGTTTAGTAGATTCAGTACCATTTATAAACACCAGCTGGAGGTGAGTGTCAGTTAACTTTCAGCTTCTATTTGAATAATAAGGATGAGAGTCTTATAGAATAAAAGCACTTTTAGTTGCAGTAATTTCTCAATTTTCCCAGTTTTCAGATATATGTATCATTTAGTACTTTGAAAGTACAATTACAAATTTTATTTTGATTCTTATTCATGGTGATTATTCTTATGCAAGCACAAGATTTATTTTCTCCTCAGTTCCACTCTTGTTTTCAAAGAGGAAAATTCATGATGAAAATACAATTATTCATTTCTGCTGTATAATAGAAGATGCCCAGACAAAGAAAAGGATTGCCTTTTCTTTTAGTTTTAAACTATAAGTTATTGCTTTTACTGAGCTATGTTATTGATAAGTTAAGGTATTATTTCAAGGTGAATGGCATAATTTATGATGTTAGTTGTGAAATGGAGGAGGAGGACATTTACCGAGACTTGCCTGTAGCGGGAAGATGCTTCAGTGATTTGGTACAAAATGTTGAGTCAAATACTGATATTATGAAATTTAATTAATGTCTATAAGAATGAAATATTTTTTTTTAAATATTTAGCATATATCTTTTTTGTGATAAAATTATTTGTAAATCATTTTGAACTTATGTTAGCCAGGCTTCTCCTCCACCCCCTAAAAAAGAGTTAAAACGATTTGCTTAAAATTTTTGGCATATATTACAGAAATATACATTATTCTATTCATTCTTTTCAATAGATGCTTATTTTATGCTGAGTCAGCTTACAACATTTGTAAATTATATGTTTATATTACAAGAGTTTTTCATAATAATTAATTGAGTCATATTTTTCAGATTAAATTTTGCTACAATGTGAATCTGGTTGAAAAGATGTTGCAGATTATTAGTTTGAATTGCCAATATAGTAAGATTTCTTTTCTTTATTATAATTTTATTGTGGGAGCTTGGTTGCATTTTTATTTTAAGTTGTTATTTTATAATTAATATTTAGTACTACATATGCTCTCTTCTTGAAATTTAAAACACATTTGAATTTTTTTGTGTATATAATGAGTTTAATTATGTGTGATGCAATCTCAGTGAATAAAGGGCAAAGCTCAGTAAGTTGTGTAAAATTTGCATTTATATTTCAAAATAAAAATAAATAAGTATACATTAGAAATTCTCTCAGTATTGATGGAAATATGAATTTATAGTTGAAGTCTCAGTCTATAATACATTTATTCTATATCCACCGCTGAACGGGTCTTAAAATAAAAAGCTGATATTTATTTAAAGTACTTCAACTCAAACATATAATTAACTTATGTGCAACCAGACACCAAGCAACAAATAATAAAATTTAAATGCAATCCTAAATATGAAGTTAAAACAACTTGTTATTTAAAACACTTAACAACCTAAATGATGATTTTATACAGTGTAAAATATCTAAAATTGCTATGATATATGTTTTCATTAAATGCTGAATAAAAAATTTGCATTCATCTTATATAGAGATCCTGGACTTTTCTTGGTGTGTTCAGGTTTTCAAATCTGTAAGCTATAATGAACATCAAGCAGTGATGATTGCTATTAGTACTACGGAGCAATACTGTATACTATTTTTATGCTGTCAGCCATACGCATGCTCTGTTTTTTAATCAACAAGATATTTTTCTCTCTATGCTGCAAACATGATTTGAATGAAAGAAGTAGAGGGCAAGACAAATCAAGAATCCTTAAGAAAGATAAACTTATTTCCCTGCATGTTATTTAAAAGTGTGTGAGAAATTTTATAAGCATATTTAATTAGTACTGATCTCTTGTAAATTTATATCTTTTAGGTAGCAAAGTTCGCATTGCAACTCTTCAGATGACAATATTATTACTGAAGCAGTTGGCTGTTAAAGGAACTGAAAGTTATTTGCTTGATAGGCACTTGGCTGCAATAGAACAGTACAGAGAAGAAAGTACTTTAATGTTACGAAATTTCTATAAGGTTTGTATGTTTTTCTTTTTGTTTTGTTGTTGTTGTTGTTACTTATGCTCACTTGTCTGACACAGTCCGCTCAAGCCCACGAAATTCCTCGTGGCAAGGAGTGCAAATTTACACCTGTCATTGGCAACAGCCTTGAGCACCTAACAGGTGACAGTGCGATTTGGCTCAAGCACCTAACAGGGGACAGGGCGATTTGGCTCAGTTCTGCCCCCAATTTTGATAGAGAGCATCCGGGGGAATGGGTCCGAAGGTCTCCCACCCCTCTCCCCTTCCACCAAACCACACAAGAGGACTTTCGGCTCGCCACATATTTAGAGTGCCACCATGCCACACCGACACTATACATTTACAAACATCCATGCCTTCTCCGAGATTCGAACCCAGGCCCTTCGGTATGGCAGTCAGCTATGCTAACCACTATACCAGTTGGACGGCTTTTTTGTTTTATAAAAGAGTATAAGTTTATGAATGCTATATTGGCATTGAAAATTACAGGAGTATCACCTATTATCATTTAGAAGCATTAATAGCCTGATTGGAAAATTTTAATCCTGATTCTCATATTGAGAATAAAATGACTGTATTGATGCTGTCACTTTCCCACTCCAAATCTGATCTTTTACTTGAATCATATGTTTCACAATGTTTCATAAAAAATTTAAAAACCTGAAACAGACTCTTTTGTGACATCCTGTTTAATACTTTTGAGATGGCAGTTTTCACGTCTTAACTAAAATTTTCTTCCAAAGACATTGCTTCTTCAACTTTGAGAATGCCAAGAAACCATGTCAGTAAATCTTGTATATATGGAGAGTATTTTGGTATTGGAGAGATCAGTTTCAGGCAGTGTGACAGCCACAGCAGCTATACAAACCATGTATTTACTGTCAGCCAGGCAACCACTGTTTCTTTTGTAAATCCTCATGAGTTCATGTAAGTGATTTTCTGGATATTTGCATAATAGCTGCACATACATGTTATTTAATTCTAGATATTTACATACATACGTAAAACTTCACTATTTGCAATAATGGACATCCATGATTAGAACATTTTTCGTTGGCCATTGGTATATTATCACCTTGAAGTTCCTCTGTCATTAAGTGCTTAAGCATGGCTGAATGAATTATTATCATACACTGGTTATCATAAATTAAGGAAAAATCACAAAAATCATGATTACTGAAAAACTTACATGTAGAATTTTATAAAACTTACCCACAATGTACAACACATAGTAAGGTATCAAATAACATAAAAAGAAATTACTAGACAATTATGGTAGTGTAGAAATTAGCACATGTATAAAATGAACCAATCGAAGGTGTCAGTTTGCTATAAGAAAAGTAAGTTCAATATGGAACATGATCGCCTTTAGAAGCAATACGGCACATACAGCGATGTGTGATGCTTTCAATTATGTGGTCTATCAGTTCCATAGGAAACGAGAGCCATTGCTCTTGCCAAGCAGTTGCAAGCATGGCAAGGGTCTGAGGAGGCAGATTGAGAACAGCTAGACATCTCCCTAAAGCATGCCAAAACGTGCTTGATAGGATTCAAGTCCGGTAATCGATCTGGCCACTCCATGCGCATAATTGTTTCCTGTTGAAGATAACCATCTACGATGCGAGCCCTATGTGGTCTTGCATTGTCGTCCTGTAACAGGAAAGCATCACCTATTGCACCAGCATATAGGCACACATAAACATCAAGGATGTCATCTCTATAAAGCTGAGCATTCACGGTTTCCCTTGGAAAGACATGGAGGTCTGTGCATCCACCCAAAGAGATGTCCTCCCAAACATGGACACTGCCTCTTTTGTATGCATCTCTTTCACGGATGTTTGATGGATGATAACAGGTTCTAGGTTCTCTCTATATCAAATAACTCCTACTATTGCTTTCTAGACTAAACCTGGACTCATCAGTAAAGAGAACAGCCCTCCGTTGATCAGGCATCCAGTGGACATGTCGTGCCCACTGCAAACGGTCCCTCCTATGGTGCGACGTGATGGCTGGTTGCCTCGCATACAGACCACCTTTGTGAAGCCTTCTACGCACAGTTGACATTGACACCAACCTTCCGGTGGCTGCAACAAGGGAGGATATAAGAAGAGTCGGAGTAGCGGTTCTATTCCTGCGTGCACATAATGTCAAATATTGGCCATCGGCGCTTGTCGCAGCAGTTGGCCGCCCTTGGCTGAACCTCCTAGATGCTGAATCTGTGGTTTGAAATTGCCTCTGAAGTCTATGAACCACAGAAGGACTCACATTTAGCCATCTGGCCACTTCTGATTGTCCTGCCTCTAGTCTCCCAATGGCTCTCCATCATAGTTCTGCAGGCAAATGATGCCTGGAGGTCATTGTTATGAATTGGCTACTTCAGATTTCTGATGTCAGTATCACAGTGAAATATGTGGGCTTGCTCTCAAACATGGTTTTTTATGCTCCTTGCAGATGATGTATTCCGAGTGCAGCACCACTAATTTGCATATTGCAGTTTTACTCAGCTACTCTTACTTGGCAACCTATTCAAATTTTATATGGTTTGGCTTATTTTTGAGGGAGTTATTGCTATTTTTGTGATTTTTTCCTTAATTTATGATAACCAGTGTATGCATACTGTAATGTAACAAATGTTTCATTATGTCTTTTTACAAATTTATTACAATATTCAGTCACATTTCTGCTATAAAGTTAAGCATATGTTTTTCTCACCAGCCATGTAAAGTATATATAGGTCATTCCACCACTACTACTAAATAATGAAGTCTATTACTCTCAGCCTTCAGATTCAAATATGCAAGCTTCATAAAACTCTGTGCACAGCTCCACATCCAATCCTAGTAAAGTGAAATAAACAGTTTCAAAACTGTTCAGTCTTTTAATTGAAAATGTAATTTAAATATTTTAGAACTGTTTAAGAGCATGGACTTTCTTTTTAGCTTAAGAGGTACATTTTTTAATACAAGAATTCGTCTAACTTTTTTTGAATGATAAAGTTAAAGATTGAATAATATAACTCCTTATTAATATCTCATTGATCAAATTATAATTTCTATAATTTTACTGTGTGCACATATATATTTTATTTTATTAAAAATACTTTCTTCATTTTTTAATATTTGGCTTATTTTTTAGAGTGAAGAAATCTTTTTAGATATGTTTGAAGATGAATATGAAGAAATGAAGGTAAAGTAACATAAAAATTTATAAAAAAGAAATAAGCATCATTTCCAAATTACTTCCTCCTCATATTTTATTGGAACCCTAATTTCTTGCTGACTCTTAAAATGAATGGGGAAAAAAATGCTAAGAATACTCCAGAAACTGTTTACTTGGGTTAAGGACATCATCAAAGCATTAATTAGGAAAAACTCAGATTAGACTGTAATTCAAGATATAATCATGTGCAATGTGATGATGGCCATAAAAATATTTCAGAAAGTATGAAATAAACAATTTCCCAAGTGCTTTTAACTATTTATCACCTTTATTTTGTTATAATTTCTGAGTTGAAAGGTTAAAATCTGTATAATAGGAAACTAAAGAACTGAATTATTCCCAGTAGTCCGATCCAGTAATTTTTCCTTTAGTTACTGTTTAAAAAAATGACTTTTGAAACTCGCATATAATTTTATTGATTATGTTGACTCATTTTTTAATGTAACTCTGTAAGGCAGTTTATTTATTATGCAAGTTTATTAAAATAGTTTAAGCATTTAATTTTTTAATTTAATGGTTAATAAACTGGTTGTTTTTTAAAGTATGAGTATGATAAAACACACATAGTGTGTCCAAATATAAAATAATTTTAAATATAAGGCAATCTTCCATCACTTAAGGTGTTTTACATGAAAAAGAAAGAAGCCATACCAAGGACTATTTCGAAGACTTTCTATAAGGAAAACAATTAAGATCTAAATGTTATACTCAGGGGTAAAATTAAGCAAATACATTTTATTTTTACCCAAAAATTAAATGATAAATGATTGTACTCTGTTTTTAAAATATTAGAGTGTGCATATAGCCTGTGGGTCTGATATTGGCCTATGGTTTTTAGAACATCAATTTATGGTAAATATTATCTGATATTTTGGTCAGTGTGGGTTCATATACTTTTATTTATATGTATTTTCAAAAAAGTTTTATATATATATATATGGATGTTGTATTATTTTTTTATAATTTCAGAAAAAAGCTCTTAATGTTGAATATTTAATGATGGATGCAAATTTGCTGTTACCTCCTACTGGAACGCCTATGTCAGGAATAGAATTTCATAAAAGGCTACCATGTGGAGAAGTGGAAAGAGCTCGAAGGGTGAGGAACTAAGTTATGTAAGATTTTAAGAAAGCTGATATTTCATAACAATTTAAATAAAATTGGTTAAATATGATTTGATTATGTAAAAAATTATATTGGATGCACGTTGCTTTATCTCCACTGTAGTTGCTTTCGTTCTTTAATCAAGTCGTCTTTTGTGCCATTTTTGTCATACTGGTACTTTATCCGTGTTAGCTTTTAAGGGAGATTATCATGCCAAGACAAAAGATTCTCTAAAAAGCAGGAAAATGTAATTAACAGTACTTTAATATATATTTATGGAATAAATGTTTATTTAGCAGTTATTTAATACTGTTTTTGTTAATACATTTTTGGGGGGATTTTTTTCTTCTCCAACAAGTAGATTACAAATTTAAATGATATAGATAGCACAAATTGGAACAAATAATTTAACAAAAACAGTGATCATTGAAGTACATGGATTTGAACTGCAGATCAACCAATGTGGAGATTTAGCGTGTTATAAAATTTTTTGGAGATTCGCAGTTTTGAGAAATTTAGCAGTCAGGTAGATAGGCCTATAAATGTTGGGAGGAGGGAGAGTGAATTTAAAGATTAACACTGTAAGTACACATCAGTCAATTTAACTGATGGACATTTTTGCATTCTGATATTGGCAACACTGGTTCATTATAACTGAGGAAGTCTGTAAACTTTACATTACACCAGTATATAGTATGAATGTCTGGTAACAACAAGTTTTCTGCTTTTGTAAAAGTTTCAAAATTGTAATACATTTTTTATGGAACAGCAGAAAGCAGGTGGACTCAGGCTGATTGTTCTGTGTCTGAAATTATGAAATTCCCTTTCTGGTCAAGAACCCTGCTCTACGAAGACTGATTCAATTTGGGAGGATTGAAAAAAAGTCTCAAATCTTCCTACTTAACACTGACTACATAAAATATTCTTACATTAAAATTTATAACTTTTTTTATTCCCCCCTCCCAGGGAACAAGAGTACATCCTTGATATTTGCTTCCTGACTTCACTGTATTCAGGTGTTTGAGCTGATATAGGCATTGTCTGTAACCCAGACTTGAAGCAAACCTCTTTTTATTCAACTTATATCATTTAAGAGGTAGCTTATTTGTGTCATGTTATTGTCTAAGAATACTGCTACATAATTTCCAGTTTTTGTGAAATTTGCCTAACAGAAAGAAAGCTAAATTATTATTTTTAGGTAGAAAACCAGGTAATGAAGTTCTTTATTTAGGGCAGTGGTGGGCATTAAGTCGATTGTAATCGACCGGTAGACCACCAAGACATTTTGGGGTGACCGCCTTTACTAAGATCTAAGACGTGCATACTAAAAGAAACATATTTATGGAACACTGATGCCAGCTAGACTGGAGAATGAGCTTTCCACATTCGATATGACTTTGTTTACTCAAGCAAATGATTCAATGAATGTGTAGATGACACATGTACCTTCATTGAAAGCTCATGATGATGCTTAAGTACATATGTCAGTTAGAGATTCATCGGTTCGTGTATGTTCGCTGCATTGAATACGTCCACGCACCATGGACTAGCAGTTGCTAAAGTTCTTCAAACATTCAACTTGACAATTTTGTGTTACTTGTGTCTTTATAGTACAAATAGTAATTTGTCATATTTCAAAAGCGGAGTATAATGTGGAAAACAAGTGTTAAAGGAAGAAAAACATACAATTTTAATACCAAATGGGAGAACAGCTTTTCTTTAAAATGGTGAATGCAAAATGTGTGTGCAATATACTCTCATTGCCATAAAAATTTGCGCACAGGTAGATATGCAAATGATTAGAAATGCAGCGTGATTGCACATTGCATAATGCCACTAGATGGCATTGAACTATGTTCTTCTTATAGTATAAAACAGGTAAGCAGAGTTTGTTTGAGTGTACTTAATCTTTTGCTAAGGAAATGCTGGGGTAGACATGCCGTTATGGCACCATCAAAGCCAATATCAGCAGCTGTCAGGGTTTGAGAGGGGAAGAATCAGCGGCATGATGGAAGCTGGGTGGTCAGCTCAGCGAGTAGCTTGTCAGGTAGGCCATTCTGATTTTACTGTGAGAAGGTGTTTGAACCAGTCGACAGAAGAGACATCATTTGCATGGCGACCAGGCTCAGGACGCCCTCAACAGACTAGTCATTGAGAAGACCGTCTCATCATATGACACGCATGCGTACAGCCAACTGCCTCATTGGCCGCTATCCAGACACAGGCAGCGCCCTCATTACGAGGCCCATGTGTCTTCCCGAACCATCGCAAGCTGCCTGGTTGAAGGACATCTGGTATCACAGCCCCCATTACGTGTACTGCCAATAACACCACCCACTGACGCCTCCATTTGGAGTGGTGTCACGCACAACAGGCTTGGGCTTTAACAAAATGGAACCAGTTTATCTTCGGCGACAAATCTAGATTCAATTTGACCAGGGATGATAATCATGTTTGTGTGTTGAGAACCCAAGGTAAACGTCTCAATCCTGCCTGCGCTTTACAGTGACACAACGTTCACACGTTTGGTGTGATGGTATGGGATGCCATTGCATATGATACACGGTCACCCCTAATATTGATCCATGGCACAATGACAGGCCAGTAGTACGGTAGCCACCAAAAACATCGCGGACGAAAACAACGCAAGGCGAAAACATTGTGAAACAAAACATCGTTGGAGAAAATAAAGCAAAGAGAAAATATCACTGTTCTAAAACATCATGGTACAAAATATCGTTGCCGAAAACAAAGCGGTTCAAAAACTTCACAGTTTAAAAATATCATGGTAAAAAATAAAGTACCTGCAAATCATCGCATGCCAATAACATCGCTGACATGTGTTTTTCAGGCTTTAATAATTGTAAAATGATACTTGCATAATGATTTGTGAGCGCAAGATGGAAAGAAGGACAATTTTTACTTTAATATATTTTATTAACTAATAAATATTTGTTGAAAATGTAAAATAGAAACTTAAGCAGAGAAAATTAATGCATTTTATAGCACTTAACAGAATTTTAAACTGACATAGTTAACTAACAAAGATCATTAATAAATTATTTTTTATAAAGTTTTACTGGTAATTTTTCAGGAAAATAATAATCTAAAAATAATAGAAAAAGGAAGATAAGTAACTGCATGATTTTATCTATAAAAAAATTGCTAAGTTAATTATGAGATTATTTTTTTCACTTTTGCTAATCTGTTACTCTTATAGTGCAAGTTATTTCTTGTTTTGTTTAAATTTCTTGATCTGTTTTTTAAAAATTTATTAGTTAATAAAAATATGAAAGAAAAAATTATCCTTCTTTGCATCTTAGGCTCACAAGCGAATATCCATTTACAGTTACTAAACCCTGAAAAACGCATATCTGCAATGTTATCATCGTGTGATGATTTGTAGGTACTTTATTTTTTACCTTGACCTTTTCGACGACGATGTTTTTAAACTGCGAAGTTTTTTAACCGCTTTGTATTCAATGACGATATTTTGTATCATGATGTTTTAGAACTGCGATATTTTCTCTTTGCTTTTTTTTCTCCGACGATGTTTTCTTCCACGTCGTTTTCGCCTTGCGACGTTTTCGTCCACGATGTTTTCGGCTGTAACCCAATGGTAATCCATGACATCCTTCAGCCACATGTGTTGCCACTCATGACAGGGCTCCCAGGAGCCTGTTTTCCACAAGACAATGCTCAACCACACACAGCACGGATCTCGCAAGACTGCCTGTGCCACATTAACACCCTTACCTGGCTTGCTGAATCCAGATTTGTCACCAATCGAGCATATCTGGGATCATTTGGGATGGCAAGTTGCACAGCCTATGAGATTGACCGAACTAGAGGTGCGTTTACAGCAACTGTGGAACGAGAAGTCTCAGGACACCATGCAGAACTTGTATGCCTCAATGCTCACTCGTACCGCATCGTGCATTCGCGCTAGGGGTGGTTCAACAGAGTACTAAAACTTCCATTCATGTGTACTTTTTTCTGCAATAAATTATCCTTTTTTCTTGATTTTCTAATCACTTACTTATATCAAATTAGTACTTACATATGTAAAATTTTGTTTCATTTTGACAACTCTTTCTTGGTGTGCAAATTTTTATGGCAATGAGTGTATGTCATGCGAGTGTGGCATTTCCAAAAAAAAAGGGGGGGAATCATTGAATCATTGAATCATTGAAAGGCATTTCAAAAGCATGCATGGAAATTTTGATATAGATTTTCCATTAAAAAGTGAATTGTGTAAACAAAAGTTAAAAGAATTTAAAGTGCAATAAATCTGAAAACAATCATCTTTTATTAAACCTAATACTTTTATGCACCATATAGAGATGATGAATTCTGACCTGCTGACTGCAGATATTACTAACTGTATTTGCTTTTCCTTGTAGTTTGACAAATCTACAGACATGGTTGATATTTCTCAACTTTACATTTTTGTAGGAATGGTTTTTTTTTTAAGGATATGAATGTAAAAACATGAAAACATGAAGTGAAGCTGTTTACTACACCTTCAAGAAATACATAGAGGAGAAAAAAGTTCTAATTTATAAAGTTATATCTATGACAACTGATGGGGCTCCATCAATGACTGGTACAGTCAGTGGATTTATGACTATGTGTATCAGAGACGATGACTTAACCGCATTTCCTTTTTTAGCATTGCATTATTCACCAACAGGCTCTTTGTTGTAAAATTCTAAATATGCATCATATTATGGGAATCTGCATGAAAATTGTGAACTCAACTTGAGGTAGAAGTCTTTAGAGAAGAATGTTTCAGGCCCAACTAGAAGAAAACGAACCTGATTACGGGGAATTGTTATATCATGCAGATATTTGTTGGTTAAGTTGCAGTATATTTTTACAAAGATTCAGGGTTCTACTACAAGAGGTAAAAAAAAATTTTGGAATCAAATGATAAAGTGTACGTCAAACTTACTGATGACGTTTGGTTGATTGATTTAGCTTTTGTAGTTGATATAAAAAGCCATCTTAATGAATTGAACTTACAGTTGCAAGGAAAAAATCAAACCATAGTAGAATCAATTGGATTTGTTAATACTTTCAAAAACAAGTTAAAGCTAGTATCTTTTTAGTTGATGAAGAATGAACTAAAAAACTAAAGTTGTCTAAAACAGAGGTACATTAAACAAAGAGAAATGATGAAAAGATAAAACTTCAGTCCGAGTTTGAGAGATGGTTCAAGAATTTACTACACTAGAACCAGCTGTTACATTCATGTGTTACCCATTTAGCAATGTTGATGTTGAAGAAATAACTGAAAACATAAATTATATATTTTCTTTATCTCTTGAGGAAAATAAAGTTTTTCTCCTTCAGAATGGCATAATTTTAAAAGCATGTAGTTCGGAACCTAAGGCTAACTTTCGAGGTCTAATGAATAAAGTTGAGTATCCTAATTTATAAAAAAGTTGCATTTCATTTAACATCATTCTTTGGCTCTACCTATCTGTGTGAATCTGCATTTTCAGAAATGAATATAATTAAAGCAACATATTGCACCATCTCACAGACGACCACTTAGAATTCAGTGCAAGATTAACAGTTAATAATTATATACTGCGATACTGAAGATTGGCAGACAGTATACAGACTAAGTCTTCTACTAACTACAGCTACAAGAAGTAACTTTAGATGAAAATGATTTATTTTTTAATGTATTTTGAATTGTTTGAAAAGAAATGCATCATTTGAAATTATTATATTTGTGGCTATTATTATTTACGTTTGTATCTTGCATTCTGCTTTAAACGCAGTTTTAAAGGAGTAATTTTTTTTAAGTAGAATAAGGTAGGAAGTACATATTTAATAATTATTATTGAGTTATAATAAATACTGTAGACCCTTTTTTTAGCTTACCACACCTATGCCACTGGGTGGACCGCAACACCTTGAAAGAAATAGAAGTAACCTGTCCCATGAAAAAGTCTGTCCACCCCTATTTAGGGTAATATTTTACGCCTAAAAATAATGTTTAACTTCAGACCTTGTTGGGATATCATTGTGAAATGATTTTTAAGAAAATTTGTGACAGGCTGAAAAGAAAATATGTTTTTAATTTAGAATGTTACTTAATTTTCTCCAAAAGAGTGATTCTCATGCTATCTGAAATGAATCTTGTAATGCCTACATTTTCTTTGTGTTGACTAAAATCATTTTATATTTTAGGCTATTAGAGTGTTTTTCCTTCTTCGAGATTTGTCCTTAACTTTGCAGAATGAAACTGAAACACAACTTCCTTTGACAAATGTTTCATCTTGCATTAAAGTAAATGAAGCCCTTGATTTAAGTAAGTTTTTTTGTTGTTGTTGTTTAATTTCCTAATTTTTGTTTTTTACATGTCTAGATTTTTTCTCACTGTTTTAAATATTTAAATCATATTGAATTTTTCTCCTTTACCTTGTATCACTTGCAAGAATTATTTTTCTCTTAATATTGGATACTGAATTGCTATTGAAAAAAGAAATAACATTTTGGTTATTATTGCAGTTAGTTATCATACATGTAGAGACAAAATATTTTAATAACTAGCACTCTTTTAAAATCATATACATTGTTGGGAAATTTTCATGCACATCAAGAAAATGCTACTGAAAGTGTAAAGTACTAAAGAAGTTTTAATTTAATAGTAGTATTTTTCAGCTGCTCTATGCATTGTATTTAGTTTTTGGCTATATATGTGTGGAGGGTTAACTAAACTGTTTTAAACCAATTACTCTATTTTTAACTAATTTTTAAATTATCATAATTATAAAAGGGAATGATTCCTTTGTTTTGAAAATTCTATCCGAGTCAAGAATTATTCAGCAGAAGAATCCAGCAAGGTTTCATTTAATTGGAGGTAGTGATCCTTCAGCGGTGTTATAAGATTTATAAAGCTGTATAATTTTTATTAATAGAACTGTTTGTTTGCTAGTTTGTGCATGTATTGAAATTGGTTTTGCATGATTCAATTTCACTTTTTTAGAACTGCCATTTGTATTTTTTTATAACTTAAAATTTTCATGTATTTTCAGATAATAGTGATCTTATCAGCTGTACAGTTATAACAAAAGATGGTCAAAAGATCAAAGGTTTCATGGTTATTGATGCCTTGCAGCTAATACTTGTAGATCCAGATAATAAACGGGTTGGCTGGGGTATTGCAAAATTTGTTGGCTTTTTGCAGGTTTGTATTCAAAAATTATTTATCCGTATTTGTTTCTTGCTTCGAAAGGTCTGAAAATTTTGTTGTGTTTTATTTGTCCTCCTTTCCAAGAAAATGACTTATAGCTTTAAAAATTTTTTCTTATCTATTTGTAATTTAATTACTATTTTCTGTTAATTAACTTCATAAATATATATATATACACATTAAAATGTGTTTATTTTATTTTTTTATTTTTTTTAAAGCTTAAAAATGTTGTTTTCTGATCTTCTTATATTATTCTACTACAGAAATATTTTGCATCATACTGATTTATCGACAATTAAAGAATGCTGATCTTAATATTAACAGATCATCTATTCTAAGATATTAAAGAAGTCTGGCAATGATTTGAAGGAAGAAATGCTCTTGTTTTGTTCACTAAGATTGTATTTGGATTAGGCATAAATCTGACGCTTGGTATTCAGATTTGTAATCAGGTGCAAGAAAAGTTCTGGCTCAGGCTCTAATTACTCAGCTTGAAGAATGAGAGATCATTTAACAAGTAAGCGTTGTGTGCTTTGAAATTATTATCACCAATATAGGCCAAAAAAATGGAGCAATGTTTATTGCAATTGTATAGCAGTAATAGATAGTGTTTCTTGCTGCAGAATAAAAATTTAATCTCGGATGAATAAATTTATAAAGGCCTTTGATTTAAGAGATTTAGCTGATTTTCTTACTAACAATAAATGAACTAGTGAAAATGATGGTCTGATGTCTTTGTTAACTATAATTAATGTAGATAGTAGATTATGTGTGAAATATTTCAAATTAATTAGTATAGCAATATTTCTACACTAACTGATATGATTATATGTGTAATCATAAATAAAATTTTGAACATAATGAGCTACCCTAAATGTTACTGGAGATGGTTGAAATTGTACACACTGTGTGTGCAGGCATTTCTACATTGCTTCTGGGAAATTAAAGACACATTAAGTCTTCGGTATTTTGTTTATGTAATTAGAGATTTATAGCAACTGAATACCTGACAGAGATTATCTGAAAAGGTCTTTATGTGTGCTATGGAAGTGGAAGCGCACAGAAAGCCAGAAGAAGAGATCATCGTGGAAGGAATGTCAACACTTAGAAGACTCATTGTTGAGAGTGGTGACAGAGCTGATGAAAAGATTGGAGGCTGTAGAAGCATTCAAGATTCATAGGAGCCATAAAAATGGATTAAAGTTTTAAAAGTGGGGCAGTGGATATCATTTATGGAGGCGATGTTCTGTGCACAAAATCTAAGGAATAAATTTCAGGCAAAAGATCAGAAATTAATGAAAGCATCAAGCTTAGCTGTCAATATTCTGCAGATATCATCACTTAATTGTGGACATCATGGTTATATATTGAAAGAAAAATCAATGAATCTACTTGCTGCATCTTGTACACACCAGTTCTGACTAACGTTTTGATTCAAAACTTATATAGCTCGGAAAATGGACATAAATGTGTTTTCATCCATAATTCTACAAAATGTGAATAAAGAGAAAATGTCAACATACAGAAAATTGAATGTACACATCAAGTTTGTTTCATATGTATGGAAGCTCACAATGTATGTGGACAATACAGTAAACCTATGCATCTTTTGACTTGACTTTTGAAAGAAATATACATTTTGATAAGACATAAAAAATAATGAGCTGTCATCTGTAATGAAGAAATACTGATATTTGAAGTGGAGAAAAATGAAGTTTGTTGCTATAGGATAGCTGCTGATGATAATATCATGCCTCTTCTAGAATGGAATGCATCATTAAGGCACAGCCAAAACTTAACGAAAAGCTGTGTGTAGAAAGTGCTGATTTAGCTATCTAAGAAAAATACACATTTGAAAGAACTCCTAGTTATGGTTGCCTTAATGAACGTAAACAAAATAACCAGTCAGAATTGCCATCATAAGTGACTAGACATGCATTTATGAAAAGGAATAAAAATGCTTCATGTTCTCGTGTTACAA
The DNA here is from genome assembly GCA_000611955.2 of Stegodyphus mimosarum. NCBI lineage: Eukaryota > Metazoa > Arthropoda > Arachnida > Araneae > Eresidae > Stegodyphus > Stegodyphus mimosarum. The sequence goes on from KK121782.1 coordinate 144,548, forward strand.
GTTGTCTGGAAAATCCCAACAATCAAAAGCAGAGTTCAGCTGAATTGAAAGATTTAATTGCAAGTACAGAATTAAATGCTTATCAGATTCAAGCTGTAAGTCACTTAATAAATGGAATTAAAGATGTCTTTTCACTTCTTCTAGTGACACTGGTCACACTAATGTCACATAGCACTGGATTGATGCAGGAAGCCATATGCCTGTTAAACACCATTCTTTTTGTCTTCTTTTCACAAAACAAATTGAAATCAAAAAACTTCTGAAGGATATGTAGGACAGCAATGTTATTAAACCTTCTTTTAGGTCTTGAGCATCATCAATAGTATTAGTTCGCAAGAAAGATGGTTTCATGTGATTTTGCATTGATTAAAGATGAGTAAGTGACATTACAATGAAAGACAGTTAATTCATTAGACCACCAAAATTCGTTAGACCATACTAGCAAGAAACAAATTGTTTTTCAACCCTGGATATCAAGAGTGGTTATTGATTTCAAATATTGTCAAATTGCATTTACTACCATCATGTACTCTGGTATTTTAAAGTAATGCCTTTTGTATCTGTAAAACTTACGTGACATTTGAGTGTCTAATAGAGCAGTTTTGAAAGGAAGTCATATAAAACCAGTCTTATATATGTTGTCAATGTTATTATAGAGGGATGCACTTTTGAAGAACACCTGGGAAATGGCAGGAAAGTTCTACAGAAACTCAAAGAAATTAACTGAAAGCTCATGAAAGCTGAATCCTTCAAAATATAAATTATTTCTTTGAGAATTTAGCTATCTTGATCATATTATTTCCACCAAAGGTGTCGACATATGTCCTAAGAAAATCGAGGCTGTTAGTAACTAGTGTCACCCACAAGACATTTATCAATCAAGAAGCATTTAAAGCCCTGAAGGATACTTCTGCTTCTATATCAGCTTCTCAGTACAGACACCAACAGTGAAGCATTTGGAGTTGTTCTTTCACAAAAAATTGGTGGATAGGAGCATATCATTGCCTATTTTAGTAAGAGGCTCTTAAAGCCAACAAGAAATTTCTGTTTTACTAGAAAAGAAATGTTAGCCATTGTGAAGGCAGTAGAATATTTCCAAGAATATCTGTTTAGCCA
>KK121782.1:145687-212189 GCA_000611955.2 Stegodyphus mimosarum
TCTGCTGTATGCTGATCATACCTCATTAAGTTGGCTACTTGATTTCAAAAATCTAGAAGGAAAAGTAGCTAGATGGATACAGTGGCTGTAGGAATAAAATATGGAAATTTGACATCTCAAATTAACGGGAATGCTGATGCAGTTTCAAGAAAAATTTGTGTAGAAAAGTACAAATGCCATTTGAAAACCAATAAAAATATGGCTTTGAAGTTTCAGAAATCAGACAAATTAACCCAAACTCCAGCTGAATTAAGAGATTTAATTGCAAATGCATAATTAAATGCTTATCTGATTCAGGCTGTAAGTCATTTAATAGTGTGTCATACTGTTGGCATTAGATTAACTGTGTTAACCTAATGCCAACAGTATGAGATAATTCAAAGGCTCAGAGAGCCAAAATCTGTCAATTTTAAGTGATTTCTGGAAGACTGCTGCTCAAAGATTTAGCTGAATTATGTTTTGAGATTTGCTTTTTAAATGATATTGGTAATTTGTGATATTTCTTGTGTGTTAAAGAGAGTTTTCCTAATATCTGTGTTCTCCTATAAGTTATTGATATCTATTTATATTGTTGTATATTATTAATTGCAATAAATTGTCAATTTCTTCCTTCTTCAGGTATGATTATTTAAAGAGATATCCACACGCTTTTTATCCCATCAACATGCTTTTTTATCCTTATTTTCATTTTACATAAAATTTTCATTTATTTAATATATATTTCTCTATAAAAACAAAAAGAAATTAATTGTTTTAATGACCATTTTCTAATTTTTATTATCATTATTTATTCTGCCTTTCCGTACTGTGATTTTTCTTTTATAACCTGAAATTAGCATAATCTCAAGTCTTAAGCTGTGCCAATTTTCTGGTACTATTTATCAAAATATTTGCATATAATATGGAATTAATTAAATTTTTGAATCAATATGTATCGGTATATAATACTGAGGGCAAGAGATAGTTGTCCTTTCTTATCTAAGCATGAACTAAACAACAATTCAATTACAACCGTGGTAGGTATTAATAAATGATAACCACTGTGTGCTGTTCAGAACTGAAAACAGGATAAATGGGTGTGATAATGGAAGGAGAGAGAATATGTACCTAGCTATTATGTTACTTATGATGCGATTTTTCACCTAACTGTGTATGGAAGTCTTTTGATAAAATGTTGTGTTAGTATTGATCAAACAATGTTGAGGAAATCCCAGTTTCCGTCAAATTTAATCTAAGGGCAGAAACTACACAATAAATACAATTCACCAAATATCAAATCTAAGAATAATTGTTAAGAATTAATGAGTGCTTTTAATTCTTCTCCCCTACCCCCCCCCCAAAAAGAAAAAAATTATATTTTAAGTGCTTTTTAGTTTTTTATATCGTAAAAAGAGTTTGACTTTCTGAAATTTTAAAAATAATGTTTTAAAGATTTAAAAAATAATGTTTAATCAAAATTGGAATCATGTTATTTATTTGAAAAGTCCTTAGAACTTATTTATGTGACTGTGACTGGTGGCTACAAAAATAAAGTACTAACTCCATATTTTAATAATAAATCTGAAATTTTCTTCATAATATATGAAACTATAGTAAAAAAAGAGACATGATATCATTTAGTAGTATATTTTTTGCCACATGTGATGAATTGTGTTTTCAGTATAAAAGCTTAATGTTTAAAAAAGACGGGATTATAAGAAAGACTTTTACACTGATCAGATTGCACTGAAAGTATTATGATGATCTTCCTAATACTATTTTGTTCCATCTTTGACATGCAAAACATCAGCAACTTGCAAGAACAACATGGATTATATAAATTCTTGGTAAATGACCAAAAGATGATGGCATCGAATCTGAAAGCAGATGTCATTTAATTCCTGTATATTATGAGGATTGAATGGTGAGATTAAAGCTGATATTCTGTTATGTCCTATATGGGTGAATGGTGAGATTAAAGCTGATATTCTGTTATGTCCTATATGGGTGAATGGTGAGATTAAAGCTGATATTCTGTTATGTCCTATATGGGTTTAATAGAGTTCATACCCATGGGTGAAAATTTGCCAGAGCATTAACTGAAATTCAACGGTATGTTTCTAAAACCACCCTAGTGCTGATCCAGCCTTGTGACAAGGAACATTTGACAAAAGCCATGAAAAATGGGACTGAGCAGCAGTAATGTTCACATTGTCCTTAGCTGTCTTGTTGAAAGTTTTATAATAACCACTGGTAACAGGAAACCTGTGATATAACTGGCAGCTAACCTAGTTTTATGAGGAGACTGCCAGTTTTCCATCACATCTCTGTCTCCCAGTAGGTCTTAAATCTCTGGGTTTGTAATTTTTAACTTTTACCTTTACTTTACTAAAGAAAATATTTCAAAATTTATTTAATTAATGAAACTTAAATTGTGCAAATTCCAATTCCTACCTTGAGTGATTTTTAGTATAATTTTTCATATTAATTTTTGTTTGATTTCAATTATCTTAAATTATTATAGACATTTGTGGAACATGTTATGAAGTTTAATCAGTTAATATTTTACATCTACAATGTAGCAAGTTTATTGACAGAATAGTATATACTTTAGTTATACATTAATTATTAGTTTTATTTTCATCTAAATCATAGATAAATTACTTTGATGATTAAAAATTTTCCTTTCCTACTCAGGATTTTCTCAGTATAAAAGTGGAAGCAAATTACAAAAGGAAATTGGCCAAAAAACGTAAAATTTAGAATAGCTAATTAAATATTAATATGTTTTAGATCAAAATTTTACTATACGCAGTTCACTAACCTGAATCATGCATTATGAAGTAAATTTAAGTCAGTTTGGAGTTCTTTTGAAGTACACAGTAAAGATAGCTCCCAGAAATATCTGGTTTTTTTTTTTTTTTTTTTTTTTTTTTTTCCATATTTCAAAGTAAGCTACTATGCTATGAGAACATCTTATATTTTACAAAGCTTAATAACTTTACCACTGGCCTGTTATGTCTTCTTATTGATCAACTGTGTTTGCCTGTGGAAAATGATATAAATGATGCTAATAGTGCTGGCTGAAATCTGTACTCTGACAGTCTCGGCTCGGGGGGAATACTATGTTTGAACAAGGTTCCTATTTGTATCATCTGGGCAGGCTGCAAGAAAAAGCAGCTCTTTAAATGTTTCTTTGTACAACTTTATACTTTACATAACGTATAGATAATAAAATAGGCTTATTAGTCTTCCTCCAAAAGGAATTCGTGTGGTTGGGCTTTGGGTCAGAATAAGATTTACCTCTTGGGCAAAAATTCTTTGGGACATATCACAGCCCCTGTCTGTTACAGGATACCCCATGTTGTCTTTTATTAGATGTAATAGGATGGCAATATTATATTATAGAACCTAGCATATGTTCATCTGTGGCACAAACGAAATTTTGATTTATTTGAACAGGTAGTTTTTATCCATTGTTGTCTGGTCTAACAGAATAGGATGGCAGTAATATGTTATGTACCCTAACACATGACCATCAGTTTGGAAAAAGAAAAACGATTCATTTGACCAAGCAGATCTTTTCCAATGTTGCCCAGTTCAGTCATAGTAATCATGAACTCCTCATAAATATCGATGATGTTGAGTTAACAAAGGCATCTGCTGCTAATCTAATGAACTTTGTATTCAGGTATACTTTTATTTGGATCTGTATTGTATTCATCCGTCATTTATGCTTTTGGAAGCTGCCCATTCATCTTCAGTAAGTGGGACATTGTATTGTAAACATGGGCCAGTTTCACTTAGAAAGCTCTACATGAAGTTAAGCATGCCCCTTCCTTCCTATAGGCAAATAGTTCCTGTATCCTTTGTTGTATAGTGCACAGGTATTCCTTCAAGTAGAGATTCCCAATAGCATATAAATTAAAATTAATTTTGTCAGTTTTTCACTTTGTGTGAATGCTCTTATTTTCCTTCTCTTATATATGTATTAGAACTTGAAATTTTAGGATGTAAAGGTGCATTACAAATTAATCTTCTAAATGTCTTATGTGTGTAATCTTATATTTGGTGGTGTTCAGTGTACAATCTGTTGTGAATAGTATCGCTTCACTAATTTGATATTTCAATTACTTGAATATTTTAATGGTTAAGAAATTAACATTCAGCATATTGTAAAATACTGTTATGAATTGCTTTACTCCTTCCACCAGTCAACTCAAGAAATGACTAAATGAACCATTATGTTTAAAAATGTTTTTAATTTAAATTGTATTGTAACAGTATTCTGTATGTGTAGCATAGTTAGTAAATATCTGTATGTTTTTACATCGGTTTTTATTTCATTATTTTTTTAAGATATCACATTATCCCTTCAGTTTTAAGAGTTGTTAAGGTTAACATCTGGTAGCTGTTTCTTTATATTTTCTGAACTAGCCTTATTATGATGACCTATTACAGTTGTCAAGTTGAACCTCTATCTAATATTATCTTTGTTTAACTAATTTAGAAAATTATATATGGCAACAGTGGAGGTTGTTTACATTTTCGTTTTTGAGCTAGTTCTTTTACGAGATAAATGGCTTCGACTTGCATTTCATGTGTATTTGATAATTAATGAGTATTATCTTACACCATTTATATTTTTAAGTGTTGTTTTGAGATGATGAAACTCTAGCTGTCACTTATGAGGTTTGTAAGTAAGCTGTTTGCATTGTAACGAGATGTTTCATTGAATAACTGTTTGCACTCATTTCCATTACTAATTCTTCTGATATTCAAAGGCAAAACGAGAAATCATGGCATCTGAGGACAAGACACGGCTGCTTTTTACGAGTGAGTGAAAAATATTTTTATATTTTGTGTTTATTCTTTATTCATTATGGAAACTGTATTGAAAGATAGAAAACAACTTACAAGGTTGTTTACTTGAGCATGTAATTCTTTTGATGAGGAAGAAATTAACCTGAATTATGTGGAGAAAATTAATAAATTAAAGCTAATTGAAGAGAAAGCTTTATTAATGATAGCATGTGAAGAGAAATATAAACAACTGTTGTATTCTGAAAATACTTCTGATTCCGATTTCTGATAGAGAAAGTGGTAGATGATTCAGAAACATATTGATCACTGGAGATCTTTAAAACAGAAGCTATGTATACTAGCGGGTAAACAATTATCTTCTAAGAATGAAAGTTTGAATATTATTTCACAGCCGAACACTTTATTGCATTATCCAAACATAAAATTACCTACTTTTGACAGTAATGTAAGAAATTGGCTCTACTTTTAGGGGCAATTCAAAAAAATTGCTGAAGACATTAATATTGATTTTCACAATAAATTTTCATATTTATCTCAAGCAATGGAAAAGTGTCTAAAAGCAAGAAAAATACCTTTAAGTCAGAGGGAGTCACTTGTTCAACAATCTCACTAGTGGTTTTTGTGTTTAAAATCTTGACATTCAGTTAAGGACTAAACTTGAAAGCTTGTCGCTTGTGTTATGGTAAAAAACACCATATTCTTCTATGTAGGAAAATGCACCAAATAACTGTGCCCAAAAACGAGGAATCACCTGAAGTTGAAAAGAAAACTGAGATTAGTGCTGAAGCGGATCGAGCTCTTTCTAAATTATCTTTGACTCCAGACATAATGCTGCAAACATTCAAAGTTATAATTAGAGGTAATGGGAAAAAACATGTCGCAAGAGCTATTATTGATACAGCTTCACAGCGATCGTATCGTTACGAAGTCCCGCTCAAGAAATGAACTGCAAACTTCAGAATTGTGAATATTTGCAACACTCTTTATTTGGAGGGAAAAATTCAGGGTTATGCAAGCACAGTGTATACTCTTTGTATTTATCAAGTGTGCACGGGAATTATAATTGTAACTTTAAAGTTCTTAGTCACTAAATTATTTGCAAGTCAGTGCCACCTATTGTCAACAAACTTTGTCTAAAGGAGTTAACTCCTTATACTATAAATATTGTGGATGATTATGAAGATCCTATTGAAATCCTTATTGGGGCTGATGTAGCTGGAAAACTCATGGCAGGTGGTCGTCGTGAGATACCTTGTGGTCTCGTAGCCATAGAAATAAAACTTGGATGGTCAGTTATGAGACAAATGCCCAATACTTCGAGAAGCAAGTGTACCTCATCATTATTAGTTACGTCCCTGTTGTCTACAGTGGAGACGATAACAGATTTATGAACCTTGGACACACTTGGCATTACTGACCCATCAGTCCAGAAAAGCCAGACGGAACTGCAAAAAGCTGCTCGTTTACATTTCCTAAATACAGTCCATGTAGTAGATAATCATTTTGAGGTTGATTTGCCCTGGTTGGAAGGTCATCCACCACTGCCAGATTATTTTGATTTAGCCTAGAAGAGACTGAACAAAACTGTTAAACATCTTAAAACGGAGTCCAATTATGAAGCTTATGAAAATGTTTTTAAGGAATGGCTAGAAGAGGGAGTAATTGAAGAAGTTTCTAAAAACGATCAAGTTCTTTACCTTCCTCATCGAGAAGTTATCAAAGCGAATAGTACTACAAAACTCCAACTGATGTTAGATGCTTCGGCCAAAGTAAAGGGATTTCCTAATCTTAATGACTGCTTAAAAAAAGGTCCGAATCTAATACAGATTCTGAGTATTTTAACACAATTTCAAAAAGGGGTGTTATTGCTGATATACAAAGAGCCTTTCTACAAATAAGTGTTTCACCCATTGATAGAGATTTTTTTAGGTTCTTTTGGCTTGATAGTGATGGTCAGCTGAAAGACTACAGGCACTGTCGTGTAGTTTTTAGTGTAGAAAAGCAGCCCTTTTCTTCTAAACTCTACTTTTCAACTTCATTTACAAACTGTTTTAGAGAAAATAGAAACTGGGAAATCCTCATATCCAAAAAAGTATCATTCAAAAACTTATGCATAGTTTCTGTGTTGACAACTGTGTCAGTTGTGTCAAAAATGAAAACGAACTCAATCTTTTTATGAATGTATCAACTGAAGGAATGGCTGAGAGAAAATTTGAGCTTAGAGGGTGGGAGTTCAATGATATTAATGATGATGCTTCTGCTGATACAAATGTGCTCGGTTTAATATGGAATAAACAATCTGACACTCTACGAATAAATACTGGTAGTATAAAAGAATTATGTTTTGAAAAAGTAACTAAGCGGTTAATCTTAGCTACAGCTCATAGATTGTTTGATCCTTTTGGTGTATGTTGTCCTGTCATCCTTATCCCTAAATTATTGCTTCAAGAAATGTGGAAGCAGAAGATAACGTGGGATGAAGAAGTTGGTACCTGTACGAGAACTGTATTTTTTAAATGGCTGAGAGATATAGGCTATCTAGAGAAGATCCGTTTTCCCAGATATTTTGTTTCAAGGAATACAAGTGAAAATACTTCAGTACATATATTCTGTGATGCCAGTAAGCATGCTTATGCCATGGCCACTTTTATCCGAGTAAAAACTTCTGATTCTGTTAAGGTACAGCTGATAGAAGCCAGAAGTAGAGTTGCACCAACTGGAAAAGAAGAAACTACTATCGCGAGACTGGAATTACTTGCAGCTTCTATAGCATCACGACTTTTGTTATCAATTTTATCTGAGATACAGAGTGAAGAAGTTTACTTCTGGACCGATTCTTCCACTGTTTTAGCTTGGATAATGAGAGAAGAAGCCTGGAATATCTTTGTCCAGAATAGAGTAAAAGAAATAAGAAGATTAACAAATAAAAATTCATGGAGACATATTCCTGGATGCATGAATCCGGCTGATCTGCCGAGTAGCGGTTGTTCAGCTCTAAATTTATTGAAATCTAACTGGTGGATAGGTCCAGGTTGGCTCTACTTGCCTGAAGAAGACTGGCCAAAAGGTGACTTAAATTTAGATGAGAGTGTGATTTTTAGAGAAAAGAAAAAGGTCATAGTTTCATCTGTAACAAAATGTTTAGTTTCTACATGCTTGGTTACTAAGAGAGATTGGTATTACAGATATTTTTCCAAGTACAAAAAGATAGTTAATCTAATTGCCTGGATCCTAAGATTCGCCTACAATTGTCGATCTGAATAAATTGAGAGAAAACGTGGAAACCTTGATTCTGATGAAATTTTTGAGGCTGAGAAGTGATTGATTAAAATAGTTCAAGAAGACTGTTTTGTGAATAAAAAAGATGACAAATTAAAAACTTTAGGAGTATTCAAGGATGAAAGTGGAATCCTTAAACTGAAAACTAAACTTACCTTTCCTGAGGATTTGGAAGAATTTAAAATACCAGCTGTTCTTCTATCCAGTCATGAGGTTGTCAAGAGATTAGTGCGGTATTATTACGAGAAAAATGCACATGCTGGTATGCAAATTTTGATAAATATTCTACAAGAGAGATTATGGATTCTGAACTCTCACAAAAATTATGAGATCTCTCATTAATCAGTGCACAGTGTGTAGGAAATTTTCTGCAAAAAATCTAGAAATTTGTACCACACTTCTTCCAGAAGACAGGCTATGAAAAGCAGCTGTATTTGAAATCTGTGGTATGGACCTCGCTGGACCAGTGATCTTGGGGCAACACGAAATCTTGGATCTACTTATTGACCTGCACTGTTTACAGAGCAGTCCATTTAGAGTTGCTTGAATTAGTGTCTACCGACAGTTTTTTACTAGCTCTTAGCAGATTTATAGCTCGTAGAGGACAGACTAGAATCATGTACTGTGATAATGGAATTAATTTTGTTGGGGCTTCAAAAGTACTTCGAGATCTAAACTGTAAGCAAATCACTGATAACGTTTCTGTATTACCAATTCAATGGAAGTTCAACCCACCAACTGCCTCCTGGGGGGGAGGTTGGTGGGAGAGATTGGTAGTAATTCTTAAGGACTTACTAAGTCGAGTGCTAGGAAGAGCCTCCTTAACTTCTGAAAAAATGACCATGATTCCCTGTGATTGTGAAGCAGTGATTAATTCCCATCCATTGACATATGTAACTGAAAATGATGCTACTTTTAATGCCTTTAAGTCCCTCTCTATTTCTGCAAGACATTCGAAAAGTGTTCCATATCTTGATCATATTGGGCACAAAAGTCTTAATAAGCTGATTAAATATAGAGAAAACCTGAAAAGAGATTTAAGGAACAGGTTTAGGTCTGAATATCTAGGGGCACTCATTCAAAAATCAGAAAACAGAAAATCTGTGAAAGTGAATATTGGTGATGTTGTATTGATAGGCAGTGACAACACTAAGCGAATCAATTGGCCATTAGGCAAAATAATTCAGATCCTTCCTGGGAAAGACGGAATTGCAAGACTTGTTAAGCTTAAAACAAGTCATGGACAATTGCCAAGACCAATTTAAAGATTGTACCCACTTGAAGTATCCAATGATCCATTATTGAGAAATTTTCAACCGAGAAAGTGGGAGACGAAACTTATGAGAATTTTGTGTCTGATGACGTGTGTGTATCTGAACCTCAGATTCAAAAGACTAGAGCAGGTCGTACAATCAAAGTACCTAAGAGACTGGACTTATGAACTATGTATAATTTTTCTTTTGTAAGTTAAACATTTAAAGTAAAATGTTAACTTAAGTGGGAGGATGTCAAGTTGAACCTCTATCTAATATTATCTTTGTTTGACTGATTTAGAAAATTACGTATGGCAACAGTGGAGGTTGTTTACATTTTCGTTTTTGAGCTTGTTCTTTCATGAGTTAAACAGCTTCAAGTTGCATTTCATGTGTATTTGATAATTAATGAGTATTATCTTATGCCATTTATATGTTTAAGTGCTGTTTTGAGATGGTGAAACTACAGCTGTCACTTATTAGATTTGTAAATAAACTGTTTGCATTCAATGATATGTTTCATTGAATAACTGTTTGCGCTCATTTCTATTACTAACTCTTCTGATGTTCGAAGGCAAAACGAGACAACAGTCACAATATTATCTCATGTTCTTTCTATCTGTAAAGTATTTCCAAGAACAATTTGAGGTAAACTGAAGTTTTCTCTCTTGAAAAATAGCCTGTTTTTATTATTCTGGGAAATATTTGTAAAGCATGTTGTGTTGCCCGTCCAGCTTGTATTTTAATTTACTTCTGCTTATGCTGAAACTGGCCACCACTGCTTTAATTGTAAGCTGTAAATTTATAAATCCAGTTTTAATTTTTCTTTATTTGAAACTTGTTTTTGTTAATCATAATCTCTGGAATTCATATTTTTGTGAAAAACAAGATAAAATATTAGAAGGAGTTTTAAGTTATATTATCTTGCTAATATAAATTATGATTTTATTTATAATAATAGGGATTAACTATAATTTTATTTCCAGTGTAATGTTAGCTTTTCTACTTATAAATATCAATGTTAATAAGTTATTAATTAAATTTAATATGTATTTTGTTTTCTTATTTACTGTTAATAAAAAATTATTGTTCTTTAAATTGATATATATATTCTATGTAAAAGTTTGTAGATTTTTATTCTTGCTTATAGGATATTGAAGTAACTGGTGACAAAGATGATAGTCGTTGTCTTCATATTACTATTCATAGGCCGTCTAGCATAGCATCGGGTAATATCAGATCTCCTCTTCTTTCTGCTAAATTTGTTTTTGATGATCACATACGTTGCATGGCAGCAAAGCAAAGACTTAGCAAAGGCAGGCAGAAAGCCCGACAACGCAAGCTTCATCAGATAGCACGCCTATTAGAACTCCCAGAACATATTCAACCCTGTCCCTCACCATTGAGACACAGTTTACATTCTGTTAAATCAGCAGATTATTCATCTTGTAAGTTTTTATCTTTCATGTATATATCTGTTGATAATCTGTTCTTCCAATCCCATAGTAACTGAATTTGAACAACATAGAAACATAATGCCTAATATAGGATAAAATCCAAAATCTGGATGTCCAATATCCAGAATACTCTAAAATCTGACCTTCAGACTACAAGCAACACTTTTTTTTTTCTTTCAGTTGATTTTTTTTTAATGCTTTACCCATGCAGATTATAACTGAATACTGAAGAGCATAGTAATCTTTTATTTTCTTATGCTTGGTGATGATTACAGACTTCAGCTAATTGGTCTCTGAAGTGTTGTGTTGACAAGAAAGAATTAAACTGAAATTTCTGTCAGTAAGCAGAAAATAAATTTTATAAATGTTACTCATAGACCAAAAAGATTATTTTTAGTGCTGTTTTAATTGAGAATAACTGATTTGTTATTCTGTTAAACCCATGACAGGTTCCATAGCCAGCATGCTTTCCCTAGGCAGAAAATTTTTAGAATGTAGTGAAGCACTAAACAACAAAATTAAGAGATGGCAAAATTTTTGGAATTTAGGAAGGCTCTTGGTAGCAGTACTTAGGACCTGCAGGGACTACACTGAGCCACAAAATGCTGTTCTTGGATAAAGATTAAGTATATGTCAGAATTTATTTATTCAAGACTCAGATAAGACTTAGGCATATGCTAGAAATAGGCGTAAGTATAATAAATTACTAAACTAATATTATTCCGGCTTAATTTTGTCAGCATATGATAAACATAAGAGAAAACATAGTGGAACAACATGTCTTAGTCACCAATCTCATGATGCATCACCAATGGTGTACAGTAGATGCTATCTAAACTTTATGATGATAACTGGAAATTTGGAGTTTTCAAATATCTGAAACAAAGAACAGAATTTTCCAATTTGTGGAGAATTGTTAATAAACAGAGATAGTATAGCAGAAGATTTTACCTTGGGATGACATTGCTCTGATCATCAATCAACTAACAGATGGCAAAATCTGTAGCATATGCTTCTAAAGCCAGAAAATATCACTACTAATGATAAAAATGACAGAGAGTTTGTTGACAACGAAAAAATTTTGATTGGCAATTTAGTGGGAATTCTCAACACGGAAATTATAGGACTTGAACAATGGAGCTTTGTAATTGAACAAGAAATTATATCTATCTTTAGAATCAAAGAGAAAATATCAGCTTGAAAAATGAAGCATCTTAAACATCTTACGTTGAAAGAAATATTTAATAAACCAAACATATAAATATTGAGCTTTTTTTATAAATTTTAATTCCATGAAGGTCATAAATGTTTCATTATTTCGTAAACCACTATTTCATATATTTAATTTTATGATTTCTGTGTGTCATTTCACTAGACTTAAACTGATAATTTAACATCTGGAATTGCTATGAGTCCAGATCTTGAACTTTTCAAAATATTTACCGGAGAATATATGTCACACCGAAAATTTTTCTCAGGAATTCATTATTTATGTAAAGTCTAAAATCTTTGAATTAATCTTTGCTCATACCCATGTTTTTTAATAGACTAAATGTTTCAATTTTATATTAAATACCTTCTATATGATATTTTTGAATGATAAGCACATGAATTGGACTGAAACGTTTTCTGTCTCACCATCTACTGGTTGTAAGATGTCATTTGAGTAAAGGCATTGCATCTAAGCTAAACATATCGAAATAAACTTCAAAAATTCAGTTTCGTGATGCGGTCTCGGGAAGAAATGAACACAGGAGAGCGTAATTATCAAGGGAGATAAAATGTATTCAGAAAGGCTGCACAGATTTACAAAATGTGACTGCAGAGCGCTGATGAGGAAAGGATTTCATTTGCTACTGAGAAGATGCTAATAGTAGCTTTGTTAATCATGAATGGCTATAATTGTGTCAGAAACAATGTGTGATAGTTTCTGAGCATTAGGAATGCACTGTTACCATTAAGGTTTGAAGAAATTTAGTTTGCTATGAAGATTTAAAAGGTGCTACTTAATCTGAAGTAGGAAATGGCAGACCCTGTGAGTATGTTTTACTGTTTGTTGATGACTGAGTAGTTGATTAAGGGGCTTCTATACATAAAAAATTTGTCTCTTTAACCCACACGGAAATGTTAATATACAAACGTTGTAAGGATTGTTATGTCACTAGGCTAATAATGACATGGTAGACTGAAATATGTATCATATTTGAGACTATTTGCCTTCTTGATAAATGCCATATTTATTTGCATATTTTCACCCTTGCATGTTCTTATTTTCCCCTCTTAACTTATTAGCATAAGGTTCTAAAACTTTTTTTAGTATTCATATTTATCCCCTTCCTCAAAGCATTCAGAAAGCAAGTTCTTCTAAAATTTAAAATGAATTTGTCCATGTAGTGCTTGATTTTCTTGGGCTAAATGATATACTCTTGAGTATTGGATGCTTGTGTTCTGATTGATGATGCAATTACAGTAAAAAGCTTCAAAGGAAACAAGGATGTGTAATGTTCTTGATGACTGTGAAAATCGTTGTCAAGGGAAGACTGATTGAACAGTGATAAAGATGATGGCTACTGTTCTGGGATGTTTGCCTGACACTCTGTCTGACAAGTATATATGTACATATAATGAGCAGTAACCTTCTCAATTGCTTTTTTTTTCCCTTGGGATCTGCCAGAATTTTAATTTATTCTGAGTAGCATTAAGAGATCTATTTATTTTGTATGTGTATTAGGTATCTCAACAAAGGGCTTCATCATTTTAATGGTCCATAATGCAATACTGTGTGCAAAACATGCAAGAAATGAATAATTGTTCAGTTTGTTCTATCTTTAAAGACAGTTGCGATGCATTTTTCTCATTCAACATATTCCTTGTGAGTTGACAAAAGGCCTTTCCTATGAATGATGTCCTCTGTCCTACAAGTTAGATAGTTGTATTTTCAGTTTGGATTCATCAAAGCTTTGTGTGCAAAGTATTATAAACTAGGTTTTTCAAAAGAAGAGACAACAGATCAACTGAAGAAACTGAAAAAAACTGTCACGGAAGAAAATCAAGCAACTATATGTAAAAGTTTCAAAAATTGCCCTTGATGTTGTTATACAGTCATTAATAATATGTACCAAGAAGAATATTCAACACTTTCTTTGGCATATAAATATTTGCTTGTTTTATATTTTAAGTAATTTGTGAAAGGTTATTTTCAAAATTAAAGTGCATGAAAGATTGACTAAACAATAGCCTTGCACAAGAAAATTTAGAAGCATATATGTTGATGAAGTGTGAAACTAAATAGAAATTGGCAATATAGGTATGATTTAGCCATATCAAGTAAACTTTTTGTAAAAAAATATTAAATCAAAGAAGTTTTCTTTCTTTTTAATTTTTCTACAAATTTTTATATTGATATTTTAAAATATTTAAATAGTTTTAATAAATCTGATTAATTTTTATTCTTGTATTATAAATTGTATTCAATGCTGTATTGCATAATATATTTTTTAAATGAAAAAGTGTTTGAGATATGCATATATTAATAAATAACATTTTTAAATTAAAATTAAAAATTTAAGCCTTCTATTTTGTATCAATGAAAATCACATGCGTCACATTGACATCTAGTGTCATCTTTAAGTGAAATAGTTTGTATAGTTGATATCTAATGTGATTCAAACAGCAAGTTTTGATTTTTATAACTGCTTCTATTAAAACTAGTAAGTCACCAATTCTTTAACAAATTGATTAATGCTTTAAGTTAAAATAATGTAATATTTGATTGCTCAGCAATATCTCTCGGATTGTTTTACTCTGTTATATTGGTACGCAAAACACACCACACAGTTGTCGTTAACATTTCTAAGTCATGCGAAGCTCTGCGTGTAGATTTTCTTGGACTCCTTGTGAAAGCTTCTCTCTTGTTCAATGTCATTTGCATTACACCTTACATTGCTGATCACATCTCTTTGTGGCACACAAACACCCAGTTTCAATGAACTTTACATGCCAATGGTAGATTGCCTTTCTGGTTGGTGCTGCTTTCCCGTACTTCTTCCTAAATTTTCATTGGACATCAGTTAAACTCTCTGTTTTTGTCAAATTCTACCATGCAAAAAACCTTCTCATCTCCAGAAAGTGCCATCTTGTTTATGGTATCACCTAGCAATGATACATGGGACTGCACGTCGCACTTGCAATGAGAAAAAAATTTACTACAACTTTACTCTTTGAAATGATGTACTTCATTTCTTTCCTAACATACTCATTTAGTTACAATGAATTCTTTTTTTTTTTAAAGTGGTCCCATAATTTTGAAACACGCTGTACTTTCATCAATTTACATCCCAAATATAGCAAATACAAAGAAAAGTATGGGAACACTGAACACTCTGTAAACATGAACATTGCATCCATGTATTAATGAATGTATTTTTTAATTATAAGCATTTTCAAGTTTTAAGTGTCAGTGAATTAGTTTCCTGCACCAGTCATTATTTGTCCTGGCACACACTTGTGTATTTAGCGTCATTTATATGAAATATAATTTGCCTTTGATTGTGAATGAAAAAGCAACCTGTGGAGCAAACATACCTCATTGAGCAACTAAGTTGTTGGGTAAATGAACTGTTGCAGATGGTGACAACTTGCAGGCTGCCATATCAGATGGCAGAAATAGCAGTTTCGGCAGCACTGTATAATTTGAGGATTAGGACAGCAGTGGACAACAAAAAGAGTATTGGTTACATTAACGGGATCCAAGATATAGAGAAACAGAAATGAAGATTTCTTACTAGATATTGTAAAATTAATGCTACTGTGTATTGTTATATGTTTCACTTTAACTGTATCCTTTGTAAATTAAATTATTCACATAATTTTTCCCTCTTGTTTTTAGTGTGATGAAATTTATAGAAAAGGGGGCAATACATGAAACAATAAGGTGTTATAATATTAAGAATCTGATGGTTTTCTCATGTAACACTTAAAACTCCCTGTCGCACTGTATAGGTATGGTAGTGACAATGCGTGGAACTTTTTTAAATCCTGGTCTTAATCCTGTAAAACAGCAGTGTGATGAAATGGAGCAACAATTATAAAATCACACACAAGACCATTTCGTGTAGTCCCCTTTGGTAGGAATTTTAGAAAATGAATGTCAAGTCAACCTTGTCAAAGCTTACCAGCAATCCGTGATTAACATATCTTGGTACATTTCTATTATTACACGAGAAGGCTAGGCTGACTGAGCTACTTTCTGTTAACATGAAACCATTTAGCTTAAAACCTTATAGTATCTGAACACTTTCATAGTGTCATTTCTTAACCAAAGGATGCATTAGCCATTCTGTAACAGTTTATATACTAAAGGTTCTACCCATAAAAATCCAAGAAAATTGCTAATATTTTTTGTTTTTTCATTTGTTAATATATTTTCATTTGTTAAGTTATATTTTTGTCATTATGCTATTGTTTTTATATAGAGAGTCACTAAATGTGATGATATAAGATATGTGGAAACTTAACAGTGGCTGATTTTAACTACTGAAATGTAGGTTTTTAATATTTTAATGTCTTATGTAAATGCACAATAACAAGCATAATTTAAAATAGCAATTTAAAATATTAATAATTAAAAATAGCTAGTTATTTTAAATACATACTTATTTACAATACTTTAGTACAAATTATAGAACATATAAATTCTTTTCTTTGTATGTTCTATAATTTTATTTCAGACGGGATGTAAAGTCTTAATTTTACTTGTCTGCATTAATAATTATAGCTGGGTTTTATACACCGAATTTTGTGTATAAACCATCTGTGTGTATTGCTTAATTTTTTAGAATAGTTAATGCTATTATATAATAAAGTAAGTTTGTTTATTTTATTATTATTAATATTATTATGCTAGTTCCTGACTTTTTTAGCTCTGTTTATTAATTGTTGTTATAAAGTTAGCAACTAAGCATCTAATGCTCGTTTCATTAATTTAAGTGATGCATCGCAGTCAGTCTCAGGATACTGGTCTTCGAGGAAAGGCAGTTTCTTCAAGTCATGCAAGGCATCGTCCTTTGCTTCCTACATCTGCAAGAGTGCCTGGGCATGCTACTATTCTGAAACATTCTGAGGCAAGTCATATCTCTACTAACTCTGATGGAGGAGAAAAGTCTTTAAGGGCTACAGAGCGGAAACGTACAAGTAGCAGTCCATCATCTCCTCGAAGGCATGGTTCTCGCTCAAGAGAATCTTCTCCCAGGCAGCATGCAGGCGGTAGTTCTGAACAAATCCCACTTGAAGATTTATCAAGAATTCATTGTTCACGTCATGGGAGCCCTAGTATCAGAAGGAGGAGTTCATCAGGTCTAACTCAGGTACTAGTAACAAAAAGAGTATTGATTACATTAACAGGGTTAATGTAATATAAAAAAATTTAAATATTAACACTTTGAACGGTCATTGCCAAGCCAGGTGACAGTTTTATTGATATAATGTCTTGAATGAAAGTTTATTAGTCTTTGTCTTTTTAATGAACTGTGAACATAATGATTGCATATACTATACACTTTTTTTTTCCCCATTAAGTTCCACATTTTGAAATTTTACAAAGTAGCACATTTTAAAAGGTTGTCCACCTCAAAACTGTTTATCAGTACTCACAGACAATGGAGAATAACTTAATGTTCTTTTGGAAAATTGCACTTTCTGGTATTCTGGAAGTCTAGCAAAAATTAAGTAGTAGTTCAAAATTCAGAGCTCTGATTAGATTAAATTTTTAAAGTGGGTTATTTTGTGTTGTCTTTTTTCCATAAATTATGATAAAACATTAAAATTATGTAAATGGGAAAAATTATTTGAAAATGTAACATAAACTATAACAGAAAACATCGGAATTTCCTAGATGTTTTAGACACTGGTTTAAAATCTTAGAAAATCTCTGGAATTTTACTACAATAAATTTACTATTCTTAGTGTTGTCTGTTGTGTTAGCAGCATTCAAGAGACAATTTTTATTTAAACAATAATCTAAATAGCTGTAAATGTAAAATGTTATATTTTATGATTAATTAAAGCTATTCAGATTAGAATTTGGAACTTTTAAAAATTATCTGTTATAATTTTATTTTTTGATCCCTCTAAAACTGAAGTAAAAAATAAAAACTAAGATCTAATTTAGATTGTATATTATAAATATTTGCTTTTTAATCACATACACTACACATAGAAAACAACAAACGAACATGAAGTGGTAAGTAAAGTAGATTGAAAATGTGCTGAATTAAATAAAAGTGCAGTAAATGAGTACGCCATTTTCTAAAGCAATGCTCAGTGCAGAATGATACAAAAAAGAAGAGAAATTTGATTGCTTAATCTTTTCGTTTGTTCTTGGCATAACTTTGCCCTAGCTACTGTTTGAGCTTTCTGTAATGTGTGAAAGAACCTCTAATTGCTACAGTGAGAGAATCCTCCTCCTTTTATTTTGTACAATATACAAATTAGAATATATATTAATTTGCTATTTGCAGTTTTTAGACATCTAAACAACACTTGCTGTTTTTAAACTACATGTGCTTAATCATCTAATAATATTTTTGAATGGTCATGCTGCCTGAAAAGTCACCATTGCTGATTGAATTCAAGAAATTTGATGTTATTGTTAATAAAATTTTGGCATAGTAAAATCAGAGTTGAGTAGGATTCATAATATCTCTAATAAATACAAATTATGATGATAATATTGGTCTAGGAATATATTTATCAATGTCTTAATATATATTGTCCAGTTTTTAAAGAATTAAAGCTAGATATCAAGAAAAGTTGGTCTCTGATTTTCTTTGTAAGCAGGTAAGAGTAAAATAGCAGTTCACTTATTTTGCAAAATCACGTGTTTCTCAGCCAGCATTATGAATGGAAAGATCTGTTCAGGCAGTTCAGTACATTTTCGGGATGTGTAAGGAACCACTGATTTGCATTCTTGATTCATAAAATTATCTTGAAATCTTGGTCAAGAAACATAATTAATGGATTCAGTTGTAATATATGCATGTGCTTTTTATAGAGCAGACTTGTCCCATTTGAAAAATTAATTATAAATATATTCTAAAATGTCAAGTGCTAGGTGGAACCTTATAGAAGGAATTGTAATGAGGTATAATGCAGATGACTGTATGCTGTTCATGCTTAAGGATATGACTGTTAAGGGGTGTAGAAACAAACCTTTGAATCTCATATTAAAATATTATGAGACTTATATGTCTCATATTCGTATGCGGATTTCTGTAGAACTGAGTTTACAGATAATGGAATATGCAGTAAAGGTGTTAAATAAGAAAATGTTAATACTACTTTATTTTGTAATTGCCTGGCTTCATAACTATCTCTAGGTGCCACGTCAAAAAAAAAACTAACACAAACTCAAAAACTGTCTCATAAAAATATCTGAATGCTTTAGTGTTTGGTGATTGCAAAACTAAGACTTTAAGTTAGACTAAATTACATAAATCTTCAACAGAGTAAAATAAAGTTTATCAGGTCAACGCTCATATTCTTTAGTCAATAATGAAAGGATAATATCCTGCCTGGTGTTCTGGTAAAAGCAAAGATTATTTATCAGAAACAAAATGCAAAAATGGGAAAATACATTTCACTAACAAATTCATCAAACTGCTATCTCTCACTAAAATAAAACTATTTCAGTTCTCCTTCCTGAAAACACATAAATTTCAATATAACTCTAGAGATAGCCACAAACACGTTTCATTTAAAGAAAACTTCAAAACCCCAGAGAAAGATAAATCTTAAGAAGACAATCACCAGTTCAGATAAATTTGATCACATAGTCACAACACAATTAATTTCCCACTACTCGCAAAGTTACTTTGGTTCGACTTAAAAAAAGAAATAACCATGTTTTCCATAAGGATCACATAGGTGACCTACATAGACCACCAGTATAAAAACTCAAATAAAACATACAATAATAAATCAGTGAAAACATTTATTAAATCTTTCACAAAAATTAAAATTTTAGAAAGCTGGGATTACTGGATCCAGGTCTCTACAACATTTTTCTCTTAAGTGCATAAACAACCCAAGTTTCAATTTCCTAATACGAAATAATTTACATTTGGAATAAAGAACAAATTATCTTTTTGCACTAAAAGGAAAGTTCGCTAAAATCGCTTATCTCACATTACATATATCTGAAATCAATTTTATTTCAAGTGAACGACAAGCCATTTATCCTCATAATCATTTTCACGAATACCTAAATCAGTTAAGTGCAATAAGTTTGAGAACACATAAAGGGAAAAAATACAAAATTTTAAAAAAATCGACTCATGGTGGAAGAATGGTTCCAGTTCAGTTTTTGCCTCCCTAATGTAAGTCGAAACTCACGTAAAAGAAGTCAAAAAAATTCTTCTTCATCAAGGCTGCCTGAATTGGTCAATTCACCTATTGTGGAAAGCTGCCTCAGGGTCTCTGCCCTTCTGCATGCAAGGAGGTCTAACTTAACACAAATGTCCACAAACTTCGATGTTCTCAAAGAAGATAATTGCAAACCTCACTCAACTTGAAATGATGACATTCCCACTTATAATTTTTCTATCAGAAATCTGGAGTCGCCACATGAGCATCTTTCACAAAGTACAAAATATCAGAGACAAAGCAACAAATTTTTTAGGAGGACAAGTCTGAGCAACGCCGAATTACTCACTGGACATTATCACGCCAACAACCCACATCACGCACAGTCCGGTCCCAGAGCAGGCAAACACGGGGAAACGGAAAACTGAACTCACAGACCGCAGCCAGCCCAAAGGGCCACCGAGCTAGCTAAGCTCACTCCTCTCTTCTAAATGTAAATTTTCTAAGAAGGTGAAAAACAGCCAAAGATCTCTTGCGCAACCACTTTTAAAACCTCAGTGAGGCTGAAAATATAGACCGTCTAAATAAACACTATTGGCTCAAAATATCAATAAATTTAAATCAACTAATCGAACACAAAACTGGAACCCTCTCTAGCCAATTAGAACAAGAACAATAATTAACCTCCCAAAATTCGAAGAAAAGCAGAATCCGCTTTTAAAATGACATATCCTTTTGCCTTCACAAACAGGAATGATTTCAAATGTAATTTAGTTAAAGTTGCGACACCAGTAAATAATAAACATATCACAACCCAAAAACCCAAAAAATTTCTCGCCTTCAAACTAGCAAACCACATGTTGTGCCGTGCAAGGTAAGGGAAGGAAGCAAGCAGCTGGCTGCTAAGCTTTGACCCCAAAGTGGTCGCTTCATGGGAAACGAAAAAAAAATCCCCCGCCTTTTGCTGTACAAGACTTTTCTGCTAACTTAAGAAAAGCCATGCCATATTCGAACGAAAAATGAGTTTAAACAATACTATATATTAAAAAAATTAAATCTCAAATATGAGCATTAAAATTTCACAATTCACTGTAAATTAATATATTAGCTAAGCACTGTAAAATACTACATAACATTTCTATACAACAGAGATTATGAGCAAAGACTGTGGTCTATATTTTATTTTATGTAATGGTTTGGAAGAATAATTCCTCCTTTAATCAACTTCCAGATAAGGGAATTTTAGTTGCATATAATTTTTTTTTTCCATCTGGATATAGGTTGTTCCATATATATTGAAATATTCATTATTTTTTCCAATGATTGCATTAGTTGCCAATTACTAGAACAGTATTTACAGTCAACAGTTTTTTTCTAATGTCATAATATTATTTCATAATATTGTCATAATTTTATTTATTTATTTTTATCCCCCCCCCCTGATTGCTGTCTGTCTAACTTCCCTAAAAGAGATTAAAACCTTCAAAATTTTCAGCTCTGTTAAGTAATGAGTGAGGGAAGATCTAATCTGAATTTTGTTGAGGAGTATAATGATGTTTTCATAAATTTATTTGAATAGTTACAAACTTCTTGCCAATAATTTCTCTCTCCCGGAACCATAAAGCAGTTTTAATTTAAAGTATTTTTTTAGCTTCTTTATTTGTTTCATATTGATAGGATGGTTCAAACTACATTAACTATTGATTCCTAGAACAGAATTTACTTGTTAACAGTTTTTTCTAATATATCAATATTATTTTTGCTCATTTTATTCTTATATTTTTCAAAATTTTTAATTTTGCCAGTAAAATGTATCAGTAAGACTTCATATTTACAACTTTTGTTCATTAGTTTATAGTATTGTTCCATCTTTATATGACTAACTAGTAGTTGAATTAGATCTTTGAACACTGACAGTTAATCCCAGGTCCAATTCCTAATAAACAGCTAGCTGCTTAAGGTTTCATAGTTGGCCCCATATGTAATATGAATATGAGTTAGTTTCCCAGAAGGTACTCCCTGAAGACATCTTCTGTAGTGGAGAGAGCTCTCATATGTTTTTTTATAATTAACGAAATCATCCATCTTTTTGAATTTTTATCCATATGGGTATCTTTGCATGTAATTTTCAGAAATAATGTAGGCACCACAGTTGTATAAAGATAATGATTGTATTTGGATTACATGTGCATTATCATTGGCATTAATATTAGGCAACAGTACTTGCACTTGGCATTAATATTAGGCAACAGTATATGTGCAGTAATTCTAACATATACATACAAAAAGACTTTTCCCCAAAACATATAAAACCTCCTAAAATTTTCTTTGGTTCAGTACAGCAGTGGATAATAATAGTCTGAAGGTAATATTTTATATTTATTTATTTAGGCAATATAATATTTATTTATTTAGGCAAGAATCAGTGCACCACCTGGTCTCTGCCATATTCATCAACAGTGTGGTTTCGGTCAAACTTCTAATTCAACAACAAGCCTGAGCGAAAAGCCTCCTGCTCCCAAGCCTCGAGATCGGGCCTCTGTATCAAATGATGAATTGTTTGCAGGATTTTCAGCATCTCTTGAAGCTTCTGAGGTAATAAATAAATCAGCTGAATCTCAAGGAAATAATGATTCAGTTCCAAACCCTGTTCCGTTAATTTTACAGCCTGATATATCCATGCCATCAGACTCAGTACAAAGTCCAACTGAAGCATGTGTGAAGCCATGCTGTGCTGTTGATCAGTCAGATGAAAAATTCCATCCAGATTTCTCAAATACTCCAAAACCATCAACTTCCAATAATTATGTAAAAAGTGAATCTAATTCTGAACCTGTACAGTTAGAAAAGGAAGCAAAAGTTAAATCTCAGAGCTCTAGTCCTGGGACAAGTAAAGTGAAAGGAGCTATTCAAACTGTATAAAGTACCTGAATTATTTATCGAAATGAAACTGTTAATAATCAAAATATTTTACTTTGTATTTTAAGTTATGAAGAAAAACTTGTAAACAAGGGGGGAAAACATTTTGTGGGTTAATTACATTTTACATAAGTTCAAAATTCAGTATTAAAAAATGTTGTTTTTGGTAAAGAATCAAAACTTTGTAAAAATTACTTTAGAGTTCATCTAAAACTTTTTGCATCTCTTGTCCACTGAAACATTAATCAGTATCACTATTTATACCAGATTTTTATTAACCATTTGGTTTAATTCTCTCATTGGCAAATATTTGCAAAATTAAAGAAATGAGTTAAAATCTTTAAAGTTGTAGAAAAAAAAAAGTTTGTTTAAACTTTTAAAATTAGGAAGGAACTTTTCCAAAGTTTTTCTTCTTAGATTTACTTATTTTATATATATTTATAAAATATAATTTTTCTGTAATTATTAGTAGTACATGAAAGTCAAGTGACTCAATAAAAGCAATTCTTTCACTTTCACAAACATTTATTTGTATATCTGTATCTATACATGTAACTGATGAGAGAAGATTAGCATTGCATGCTTTTAACATTGTTTTTTGTATATGGTTTTGAAGTTAACTCTTATATTTTTCCGTACTCAGTGATATTTCATTTTGGGGTCCATTTAAAAGCTACTAGCAAACGGGCGAAATTAAATATACATATTGTCGAACCTCCCATTAACAGATATTGATAGGATTAAGGATTTTGTCTGTTAAGAGAAAATACCTGCCAAATAAAATTACATTGGGATTCTATATGTAGAGTGGGGATTGGGATCCAGTAATTCTGTGTTAATAGGTTTTATAGGGTTATTAAAGTGCAGTATCTTTTAATGGAGGTTTGACAATAGTATTTCTTCTAATTTTTTGCATCCCTTGTCAATACAATAAACATATATCTATCTTAAATACGCATTTCTTTAAAATGTTATATTTTGTTCACAGCCGTTATGACAGTTTTAATATTTGTGACATTTTAAAAACCCCTTTTTATTTGCAAGTTATTTAATTGCAGTTGCATAATATATTTTGAGAGAAATGTTACTTGTATTTTCAGTACTGTTTTAAAAACTGATTATTTATCCATACCGTTTTAAAAGTTGATTAAATTTTGTTTCCTGGTATTAAGTGATTTATTCTAATAATAATGATTTAATGAATTCAATTTTTGAATAATAAGTGTATAGGTAAGAAAAAGTATATATGTGTGTTTTTTGTTGTTGATTTCAAATATGTATAATTAATATGAAATTGAAAAATTAATTTTTATAAATATATAATTTACAAAAACAATAAAATTGTACGTTCTTTGAAACTGTATTGTAATTAGCAAGATAATGTTCATTTTTTGTGTTTTCTGGGGAGGACAAATTGGGAAATTAAAAGTATATTTCTTATGATATATAATTTATCTTTTTAAGAAAAAAATTAAATTCCTTTGATGTTAGTTTTTGAAAAAAGATTTAGTAATTCAGTGCATATTATTAACTTTCTTCTCTTCTAAAGTCATCTTTTTTAATTATTATTCTTGTAATATGGCATTTTATCTTTACCCACTGAAAATTTAGATTAGTAATAGGTGCTTGATTGTCCTTGTTTCCTCAAAACTTATACAACTTGTCATAATTTAAATACCAAGTATAATTTTGTTCCTAAAAATATTATGTAATTTAGAAATAAAAAATTATGTAATGTCACTGCCAAATATTGGAAATATATATTATTTGAAAATATTTTCAGAGATTATTCATATGTGTGATGCATTGAAATTAATATCTTGAAATCAGTGATAAATTATAAAACTAATGAATGAAGTATACTAATAGTATATATACTGTTATAAATGCATAAAAGCTTTTTTTAACTGTTCTGGTAAAAAATATATTTTTGCAAAAATTTTCTTAGTTAGCAGTCAGCTGATGCCAAAGCCCATTACCTAAATATGTATATTGCAAAGTGTGAAGCATAGTTTTGCAAATTATGCAGTTCTGAAGAAGTAAATTGTAAAAGTAATAAATGGTTTACAAAAATGAAACTTAAGTTAGAGTCAAGACATCAGAAGGTATATTTCTATTGTGAAACTTGTCACATATGCTATTTATCTGTCATGGGAACTGAAGTTATTCATTATTCTCTGTGTAACTAACAGTGTATATAAATTGCAGTATATTGCATATTTTCTTGTGTATATATATTTGCATTTTAAAGCTGTTTGGTATTTGATAGATTTCTGAATAATTGCTCACTCTGCATAATTTTGTGTAAAAATTATACCAAATATACTACATGACACTTAACTGTCATTCCTTTTTAAACTCATTCAGCCACATTTAGCTTTTATTCCTTTTTTATTATTATTTATTTTATGGAAAGGTGTTGAAACAGAAAGTTAATATTTTTAATTGTTACTGGTTTTAATGTTTATCAAGTTTGTGTGAAAGGGAAAAGAACACCAACAACAGTGCAAATTTTCAATTTATCATAATACTTAATTCTAAATAATTTGTGTGGTGCATGGTATTCATTTTACAATAAAATTTTAATCAGCACCTTTTTGTTGTAAATTAATTAACTTTAGCATTCTTGATTTTTGTAAAACAATTTATTTTTATGCCATGCACTGTACTTTTAAATAATATTAGAATTAATTATAATTCATTAATAATAATATATTCTCTTGTAAAATTCCTGTAACAGAGTTGCATATTTTAGTCATTCAGCATATGTATTGAATAGCTTCAACTATTATTGATGGGTTATCATAGCTTAGAAATAGTTACACAGATAATATTTTAGACTTTTTCATATATTGTATAAAATGTTGCATTGTATATTGTTTGTTTTCAAATAAATTGTTAAGCACTTTTATTTGTGAATTATTCTTTCATATTTCTCTTAGTCACTGCAATCAAATATCAAAATGTAAAAATTCTTATTCAATAATATAATAAGTAGTGCCTCCTTTGACCACTCATTTCCTTTATCCTTCCTTTCCTCCTCCTTCCTCACTATAAAAGTCTGAATCAGTTTTCAAATCATTATGAGAAAAATGGGTTTCATCAGATGTTGAAATTTCTGCGGAAGTATTGTTACTATTATCTGCTAACATGAACGTAATAATTTATAATTATTTTCACTGGTGGCAAATAAATAACTAAATCCAGAGCATGCTACTGCTAGGTATTTACAACTCTTTCAGTTTATTGCTTTTCTTATTGATTTCTGACTTCATATGGTGTAACTGCTTATTTTTTGTTTTTCCGAATTATTTTTTTTTTCCTGGTATTTTACCTGCTACTCTTCAGGTGGTGAATTCAGCTTATTCATCATCATTCTAGCATTCATGTTTTCTCCCCCCTCCCCAATGAGTTTGTAAAATGTTCTCCTGTGCATTTAATCTCCTCATTAGATCTTTTATCTGTTTCCTTTCATTCATTTCTTTTGGAATGTACCCATTACTAGTATTTCCTGTTTTGCTGTATTGTTTTTTTTAATGAGGTCAATGCACTTTTAGTTTTCTGTTAGAGAATTTTGTTTTACATCTTTTATTGGTAGTATTTGTTCCTTTACTAGCTTCTTACTTTTGAAAAAAGAAAAAAACATTATGATGCATCTAAATATACACCTGTCATTGGCTGTTCATTTTCAAGCATAACTCCCTTCCTAGTTTAAATATTTTTATTTCTTTTTAACATGCACTCTGTTTATTGTATATTTGGAGTGGTAAAAAAGGCATAATTGATATGGTGGGCCATGTATCTTAATATTATCTGGACAGAAACACAACATTTATGAAAAAATTTATGCCTTTGTTAACTTATAAAATGCAAAAAATAAATGTTATTAACCCAAATGATGAGGATCAGGACCTCAGGAGGGCTATTAATTTTGTTTTTGTATTTTGCATTGGTTCACTATAAAAGTCTGAATCAGTTTTCAAATTGTTTCCAGCAAATACTAGAGCCCTGCATTATATTTAAAGAAATTAAATCCTGAAGAATCTTCATGAATGTAAATATGTTTCTCACATTGTGAAAAAACAACGGTACCTAGAGACATCAAATTTTGAATAATGTAGTACCACACTTGAACATGGGCATCTGGAAGCCCAAATTTAGAATCTGGAATTTGTTTTATTATCTATTTCATGTTTTGTAAAACTTCAACAAATTTTTTATTAACAAATTGTTTCAAAGCATTCCATTAACGTCATGTGCATCTTCAAGTACAGATATTTTATGCACAAAGTTTCTTCACATTTACTGCTATTATGTTGGTAACATAGCAATGCAAAGATGTTAGAATGTGTAACGATATTTTGTCAAATGACTCAATGTCTGTATCAGTTTTCAAACCCTGTTTTGAATTCCCCGTAAAAAAACATCCCTTTAGGCGTAATATAAAATCTGAAAGCTTTCAGATCTTAGTTTTTGTTATTTTATGTTTTATTTTATAATTATTAAATTAGTTTTTGAAATTTTAGTTTTCATGTTTGATCCTCTGGAAAATCCTGATGGAGAATAATAGAAATTCTTCCGTTACCATGGGCTGATGATGTTCGTATTTAATAACGATCCATTTTTGGCATAGTACAATATCAAAATTAGAATTGAAAAAAAAATATATTATAATTCTGTAACTTGCTTATTATTTTGTGCAGCAGACATATAATATTTAAAATAAATCCAAAGCCATGACAAAATATGCTGCTTATCATAAATTAAGGAAAAATCACAAAAATAGCGTTAACTCCCTCAAAAATAAAGCAAACCATATAAAATTTGAATACGTTGCCAAGTAAGAGTAACTGAGTAAAACTGCAATATGCAAATTAGTGGCGCTACACTCGGAATACGTCATCTGTGAGGAGCATAAAAGTCCATGTTTGAGAGCAAGCCCACATATTTCACTGTGAGAGTGATATCAGAAGTGTGAGATAGCTAATTCGTAGCAATGATCTCCAGGTATCATTTGGCTGCAGAACTACGATGGAGAGCCATTGGGAGACTAAAGGCTGGACAAAGTCAAACAGAAGTGGTTAGATGGCTAAATGTGAGTTCTTCTGTGGTTCATAGATTTTGGAAGCAATTTCAAACCACAGATTCGGCATCTAAGAGGTTCAGCCAAGGACGGCCAACTGCTACGACGAGCGCCGATGACCGATATTTGACATTATGTGCACCCTACTCCGACTCTTCTTAGATCCTCCCTTGCTGCAGCCACCGGAAGGTTGGTGTCAACGTCAACTGTGCGTAGAAGGCTTCACGAAGGTGGTCTGTATGCGAGGCAACCTGCCATTTGTGTGCCGCTCACGTCACGCCATAGGAGGGACCGTTTGCAGTGGGCACAACATGTCCGCTGGACACCTGATCAATGGAGGACTGTTCTCTTTACGGATGAGTCCAGGTTTAGTCTAGAAAGCGATAGTAGGCGTTATTTGGAGAGAACCTGGAACCCGTTATCATCCGTCAAACATCCGTGAAAAAGATGCATACGGAAGAGGCAGTGTCTGTGTTTGGGGTGGCATCTCTTTGGGTGGACGCATAGACCTCCATGTCTTTCCAAAGGGAACCGTGAATGCTCAGCTTTATAGAGATGACATGCTTGATGCTTATGTGCGCCCATATGCCGGGGGAATAGATGATGCTAAGCAGGAAACAATTATGTGCATGGAGTGGCCAGCTCGATCTCCGGACTTGAATCCTATCGAGCATGTTTGGGATGCTTTAGGGAGACGTCTAGCTGCTCTCAATTCGCCCCCTCAGACCGTTGCCACGCTTGCAACTGCTTCTCAAGAGCAATGGCTCTCACTTCCTATGGAACTGATAGACCGCATAATTGAAAGCATCACGCATCGCTGTATGTGCCGTACTGCTTCTAGAGGCGATCATGTTCCATATTGAACTTACTTTTCTTATAGCAAACTGACACCTTCGATTGGTTCATTTTATACATGTGCTAATTTCTATACTACCATAATTTGTGTGGTAATTTCGTTTTATGTTATTTGATACCTTACTATGTGTTGTATATTGTGGGTAAGTTTCGTAAAATTCTACATGTAACTTTTTCAGTGATCGTGATTTTTTATTTTTCCTTAATTTATGATAACAGTGTAATTAAGTAGTATATTAATTTTTCTACGGCACTTTAATTTTCAACGCAGTTCAAAGAAAAATGTGGTGTTTTGTTTTTCACCTACTGCATTAGCCAGAAGGTATGTATATATAAAAATTAAATCCACAACAGGACGATTCTGTTATTTCACATACAGTATAAAAAAGTACAAACATTATCTGAATGCAGTATGTATTTTAATTGTGTGAGTAATTAAATTTGTACCATAGTTTCTAATGGAATTTTTTTGCCTCAGTAGTTTTATTTTATAGTGCAAGAGGATATTCTTTTAAAATACGTTTTAGTCTAAATACAACATAATCACATTTTGTAACACAATACATCTTATTTTTAAATTATAAATTTTTTTCTCCCCCTTAAAGTGGATTTGTTATCTACAGAAGGTTGTTCACATTTTTGTAGTTTTTTCCCTGTCTTTAAAAATTGTTACCTCTTACTAGTTCTGTTAGATGCCATGCATTTTTCACTTTCATTTGAAACATTATATACCATTATCAGCGAATAATAGTAGACATTCAAGTTGTATCTGCGACTGACAATATAAAATTTAATAATTAATAATTTTATATAATGAATGTTTTAATATATTAAAAGAAATATTACTTATTATACTTTGCATAATACTTTTATTAATAAAATAGTGCAAAAATTATTTTAATGCATTTTATTAAAATATTGTAAGCAGGAGTGGGGTTTTCGTTGCAGGTTGGGTAATAACTTGTGACATTTTAAAACAGATTTCTGTAAATATTTCATCTAAATCTTCCTGCATTTTCTTCAACATTTTCTGCAGTATTTTCTAGCATCAGGTATCCTTCCACCTTTTTTGTTTCACGTGATGATGGGATAAGTCATGTCGTATGAAGTAAAACAGTGAATGATACAGCATAGCTTAAATGAAACAGATCAATAAAATATATTTGGCGTCTAGGTAGCAGCTGCCACTGGGCATAAGTGTTGGTGTAAAATGAGACTAACATAGTGAAACCAAATGATTCATTCAAGACTTACTGCTGCTCAAAAATATAAATGTGCTTAAATATTTAAAAGAAATATTAAAGAGTATCATGAAGTGAACAATTCCGTTGAGCCAATTTTGTCTTCGCAGTCTTTCATTTGACATATCATTAGCCGCAAGATCGTTTCAAGCTATGTTAAATTCATCTTGTGGTTCTTTGAGCAAATGCTTTCAGTATGAATAATTCTTTTTCCGTGAAGCAATTTAATCACAGACTCTCTCTTATTTGGCAACAGCCAAATCCAGATAGTTTCGTTGATCAAATTCGTGTACAAGAAACTCGTCTAGATCAAAAGATGACGCCTCAAAATCTGTGGCGCAATTCGAGGTGTAAGCTATCGTTGATGTTCTTGCTCATATTTTGGCTTTTTCTACTCTTCTATTAAAGAAGAGTACCGAAATTCTAATCTTCAGTTACGGGTACAAGTTTAGCTACTTTTGGGAAAATATTTATTTGACTACAGCTATAAAAGTGATTACTATTAAATGTGTAATTGTCGTCAGTTATGCCTTAGAAATTACCAAAGCGCTTCGCATTTTTCTCTTGGCATCAGAAAGGCTCTGCGAATTGTAGATCGGTGAAATGTTCGATCTTTTACTGTATTAGATTCTTAGGTTGCTGTAAAATTCTAGTTATATGAAAATTCTCTTCCTTCGAGCTTTCTCGAAATTTATGGTGTAAATTACATAAATAGCAGGTATAAAGCAACCCAAAAATCCGTTGTTTAAACGCTTCCTTTAAGTATCAGAACTAATATGCTCTTGAATGAGGCTTTTGTTCAAGGTTGTCTGCTCTGTAGTTTCAAATCTCTGCCAAGTGCAGCCCAGTTGCGAAGACCTTTAATCAGAGTATTCGAAGACATCAGACAATGAAATGTAAACTTGGTTCTTGCTGAGCCGTGATGGCTGTTTCAGGCTTGAAAATAAGTTTCGTTAAGGTAGTAGTTTATGGATGGATGCAGACACATTTATAATTGCTCGTGGGCTTTCCAAGGCTTTAGAAACACACTAGTAAACGATGCCACGGTGATCGTTCAACTGGGGTATTCAGCATCCTTATCTAGGATACGGATGCATCTTGCTTCTTTGTTGTCTTGTCTCCGCATCGAAACAGCTTAGATTCCATCGTCACAGAAAATGAAGAATGCGCCTTCTGTGTCAACATGAAGCTTATGTCATGTGAACCTGAAATGAAAACAGAAAGTACTGCCTAAGTATTAGCAGGGCAGACGCCACAGCAGGTGCAGCGGCAAAATTTAAAAATTAAGGCGTCACTAAGCGGTACATTCTAGGAATCGCAGTGATTGCACCGAGCGGTGAAAATCCTATTGACGACACTGTGTAGCAGCCGAAACAAAGGAAGAAGCATGTGCCTAAAATGATGCTATGTTTTTAATGAGATTCATATACACTGCTGGGCAATTGCTAAGGACGATAAATGCTGTCACCCTTAGCAAACACAAAATGAAAAGAAGCGAAATGTGGAAAGTTAGAAATAAGTGCGGGATGCAGTAAGAAGAGTGTGTGTGCAGATTTTCGTTTCCTCGCTTGTTCATCGCATGATAGCGCTGATAAAAATTTAAAGGATTTGACGCGTGCCAGAAATTGTATCAAGTGGCAGTTTGAAAGGAAAGATTTAATTGACGATCTTGAAAGTTTCAATATGTCTTTCTGACATCGAAGAAGGCTAAAAATTACGGATATTGTCAAAGAGTATAACATTGCTCTCGGCGTTGTTTTACGACTGTAGAAAGCATTTAAAACTACTGGAATGTGTAGCCTGCATCACTGAGGAGGTTGTTTTAGGTGTAAGATAGCTGCATGAGACATGTTACAGGTACGTGGCCCCTATCCGGAAAAAGAAATCGCCCTACCACAGTTCAATAGGTGGCGATTGAGTTTCTTGCTGCCAAAGGACAGCGGATCTCCCGGAAAATTGTAACCAGACCTTTGGGAGAAGGAGGGCCTTATGTGTTGTGTGGAAGTTTTGTTAACAATTTTTAAAATTAGTATCATTATTTAAACTCGCAGTTGGCACCATAGATCATGTACCTAGACTGAAGAATTTTGTTTCTTTTTTATTAAGAAATCGAATATTTTTTAATGTTATCTTTATAATGCAAAGAAATTTTGTGTCAGTATTAGAAAACAATAAATAAATTTTAAGGAAGTAAATTAATCTTTCAAGGTGACTTCTAAGCCAGTTATTCTGAAGGGCTTCGCTATCGAAAACTGATTGCATATTCTTTGTCGAAAAGATGAAGAATGTTTAATGTTTTTTCTTTCACATCTATTCTTAGCCTTGAATTTTTTTGCTTAATGTTCTTTCTTTAAATTGCTCTCTAAATGCCTAATAAAACATATTATGAGAAGTCTCCCTCGCGTAACTGCCGGGCACTTGCTCGAAGGCGTTCGTCAACATAGCCGAATTTTTCAGTTATTTAGTCATTTCTTAGATAAAGTTTCCCAGGATGCATCACAGAAGGTAAACATAATATACCGGAGAAAAGGGGGCAAACAAGCACATATAAAAGTCAAGTCGTATCTAAGTTTCGGTATATCAGTCAACTCCGCTAACCACCATATATCCAGACTGGCATATAATGAAAAGTAAATATGAAAATTTAGTTACAGCATTAAGAGGTGATTCATTTTTAATCGAGTGACACAAAACGCCTAGTATCATGGACACTACAAACCCCACCTTTTTTTTTTGTGTGTGGAGTGTGGGAGGTTAAACTTGTCATTTAGCTACGCACGCAATGCACTCTTTCATCTCCTTATGCATATGACTTTGTGTTCTACACTCATCTTAATAGAGGCGTAGCAAGGACTTTCAGCGCCTGGGGCAACTGGATTTTGCGTTCCCTTTCTGTGTGCCAAGAATGGAAAACATTTCATTCTACAATTTCATAATATGAATTTGACGCCCCTTGGATGCTGCGCCCGGGGACAGATATCTCCCTTTGCCCCACCCTAGCTACGTCATTGCATCTTAGTTACAAAGGCAGAAGAATATGGTTGTTACGGTTCAAAATATAAGAATGCCTTTTTTCAGTTCATGATTAAAAACTTCTGACATACTT
Source organism: Stegodyphus mimosarum (assembly GCA_000611955.2). NCBI lineage: Eukaryota > Metazoa > Arthropoda > Arachnida > Araneae > Eresidae > Stegodyphus > Stegodyphus mimosarum. The sequence goes on from KK121782.1 coordinate 179,044, forward strand.
TTAATTTCAATGGCCGAATGGTTTAGGTCAGGTAATTTGACCCACGATGGTTTCTTTGCGGACGAGCTAACTACATAAACAGGGTTTTCGCGTTTTTCTCTGAGTGTGATATGGGTACCAGACAGCTTCAAAGTCCGCCGTGAAAGACCCTCATTTGCTTTGCTGTAATAGTAAAGCAAATATTTCAGCTAGCCCAAGATTTTCAGTAATAGTGCGAAGGGATGCCTTTGCGCATGAAAATTCATTTTAGAAATCTTGGCGGAATTTCATCTTAAATCAATTAATTAAACTGAAATCAAATAGTTTAATTTTCATTACAAAAGTTTCAGAAAGAGTTTCTGAAACTGAAATTAAATTCCTTTACGAAAGATATAAAAAACATTACGGGAAATTTCTGGATATTATGTTCCCTTTATCGACGAAAAAAACTTATTAACATTTTCAGATAATTATTACATTTTTATCTATATTGTTGCGTGCGTACGGGTTCGTAATGGGTTGAATGCGCAAGTCGATAAAAAGTTAATAAAATTTATTCATTTCACAAGAAATAAAACAAAATACTGAAATATTTCCTCAGACATATTCGTACAGTATCACAATATCTCAAACGTTAAACAGAACTCAATTCAAAACAGAGAAAATTAATCCAATCTCACAGCGAATTCGCTACAGTCAATAACAGCATTAAGTAAACAAACAGTTCGCTTAAAACAACAGCGACTGAGCTGATCTGAGATCTTAATTTTGCTGCTGGCAGTCAACTACTAAAGAGTTATTATCAGTACATAAATATTATACCAATGGCCAGTATAGGATTAAATTAAAGGTGTTAAACACCACGTAGAGAAGCGAGATCAATAATTAAGTTTATATACTCATTAGTTAATAATTTTAGTAATTGATAAACAATTAAATATAACATTTAAATACATTTAAACAATTTAAATAATAACATTTAAACAATTAAATATAACGTGCATGCTATATACATGGCGTTCGGAAGTAAGAGGGAGTGAGGCTAGGCAATGCAAGTCACATGACGTGTGGAAGTAATGTGATTGGTTCTTCAGTCCTATGAGGAGATTTGAGTGAAATAACTTTTTAACTACGAAATACGCATTTGAAGATGAGAAATACATACAGTAATAGCTAGTGGATATGATTCTTTAGCTTCTTCAGTAATTTGAATGACTTATTCATATGTTAAATATCGGAAATCATTAGATAATTGAGTAGACGGGCGGAGACATCACCTGAAGTGTTGTGTTCAATCGGTGAAGACTTTCGGGAGTTTGAAAATTTCTCCAAGTTAACGATTAGTACTGTACAAGTGACAACTCAGCTGAGATGTTTGAATTCAGCTTTTATAAGCTATTTAATTATTCACTAGAACATTCTTCTCGTAAAACCTGTTTTCTCGATTTTTATGGATGACAACAGCAATTACGAGCTATTTATTTATTCAATATTAAATTGTACGCTCTTCTTTATTTCTACTTTTCCGATGTAGCTTTCTCTTCAAAATCGTCTGCGTTGCACGGGAAAATAAACAATTTTAATTATAATTCTAAATAAATAGCCAAATTAAATAGGAAATCCGTAACACTGCCTCCTTCCGAAGGACTGCACGTCCCGGGCAGTACAATCCCTGGACAGGAAGCCAAACTGACAACTAAGGCTGAATGCGCTAATAAATATTACATTACAATAACAAAATAAACAATAATTGCAATAAGTAACTTTCAGCAAATCCCATACTATCAATCACCAAATAAAAGTCAAATACTATCAGATATTAAATACAAATCAAATACTATCAAATACTAAATACAAAAAAGACTATGGTCTTACACTATTTACATTACTATTTACAATTATATATACACTACGTGCCATGGCCATAGTAAGGAACTAACCTGTCGTAATGAACGACTTTAGGCTTACAGTTCGATGACTTACAGATCCGAACCACAACGTCGTTCAGTCTGTTTAGTACTGTGTACGAACCATCCCAAGGTGACTGTAATTTCGAAGAGAGTCTATTCCGTCGAGTCGGCTTACACAACCACACCTTGTTTCCTTTGTTGAATCGATGTTCAGTAGCTCTCGTGTAGTATCGGGTTTTCATCTTCCTTGCCGCCGTGTTGACTCGCTCTCGAGCAGAATCGTGCACTTCAAACCGGGCCTGGAGATTTTGGACGTATTCCTCAGGCGATGAAGGCGCATCCGGAGGGCGACCAAACAAGAGATGACTAGGCGGACGAAGATCCCGACAGATGAGCATCTGGGATGGAGAATTGCCGCTAGTCTTGGTTTTCTCTTCGACCCTAGTATGATTTCGGCAGCTTTCTGAGCCAGGTCTTTCAAACAACACGTCTGCGTTTCGAGATGAGGTTCCTTTCTGATGATGGATAGATATTTTCTCTAATTCTGAAAGCAGTCTGTTGTTTTTGAAGTCCAAGGAAAAATTGTATTTCCTTTAAAAGTCCCCCCTCAGCGGCTCACTTTTGTGAGTACGGGTGTGGCAATCCCGAGGTACCCTAGCCCTTCAGGGGATCATCTTCTTGATGAGACGGGTGTCACGATCCTGGAGCCCCAGTGATCTATCCTCTTTTCCGTCTCTTCTCCTCTGAGCTGAAGCTTTCTTCATTCCTTTCTCCCTTGTGGTTTTTCTCTTCGGAGTTTGGGGCTTGCCACGACAGACTGGAACAGCCCTTGTCTCTGGTTCTGAAGTGGCGAGAAAACTGCCCACGTGTTTGCCGTGCGTGGAGACCCGTGTCGCTGGAAAGGAGGGTCCTGGTAGTTGAGGGGCGAGGTACTGTCCCCAACACACTGCTTTGGCCTCTGCTTCAGCTAAACGGGAGGCACCTTGTCGTCCTCACGGGTGTCAATCGGCTGGTCACTAGTCCTTGTGTCAGTGGCTTGGGGATAAGCTCTCGGGAGTACCTGCTTTCAGGAAAGCCGACTGTGGGGCTTCAGTTTGCGTATAGGTCTGGCTAGCCCTAACACAGGACTCTGTGTTCCCTTGTTGGGCTCCGTGGTGGGTGGGGCGGTCGGATCCGAATCTTTAATCACTTCAATATGGCATCCCACAATATGTATGTAATTAGTCACCCTGAATCTAGTCCAGTCCTTTCAAATACCAAAGCTCCTGAAACGCCAACTGTCAAAAAAGTACGTACTGAAGCAGATGTGAATAGTCCTAATAATTGTCCACGTTTCCTTTTGGTCTCAAGTCCTTCTGGCGAAATGCAAAAGATTTCTCCATTTGTAATAAACAAATATATTCATTCATGCATAGGTGAGCCAAGAAACATAAAGCGTCTTCGGTCTGGAGATTTGCTGATTGAAACAACTTCGTCTATACAGTCTGCCTCCCTCCTTAAATTAACCAAGCTCGGGCAAATTGATGTAACTGTAACAGCACACAAAACACTAAACTATTCTAGAGGCGTAATCTCGGAATTCGACCTTCTGTCTGTTTCCGAAGAAGAGTTCGTTTCCGAGCTAGCCAACCAAAACGTCTGTGCTGCAAGGCGGATCAAGATGCGTAAGGAAGGTCAGTTGATAGACACAAAACATGTGATCCTGACCTTCAAATCGCCTGATCTGCCTAAGAATATTAAGGCTGGATACCTCAATTGCCCCGTACGCCCATATATTCCAAACCCGATGCGATGTTTCCAGTGCCAGCGCTTTGGTCACTCTAAGATCTCCTGCCGTGGCAAACTCACGTGTGCACGTTGTGCTATGGTTGGCCACGATAGTGACACATGTACTGCTGCCCCACTGTGTATAAACTGCAAAGGCGAACATCCAGCGTTTTCTCGCTCGTGCCCCAAATGGAAATTAGAAAAGGAAATACAAACAACAAAAGTCAACAAAAACATATCATATGCCGAAGCCAGAAGGCTAGTTCAAAGCACACAGATCAGACCAAACATTTCTTTTGCTAATGCTGTTAAGTCAACGAGATCTTTTGCAACACAAACATCAGTCAGTACCCAAACCTACCCAAATAAATCTCAGGATACTACAAGCAGGCAGAGAATCGAAAAACCGACACACTCCGTTCAAAAAAAAGAAATACAAGTACAAAGTAAACCAAAACATAACCCTCAAAAAACATATAATAAAAATAGAAGCCTTAGTATTAGCTCACACGATGGCATGATAACCGATTCTCTTGATTCGGATAGTATGGAAGTAGAGGAGGGGCTGGAAACTCCCAAGCATCTGCTTCCGCGAAAAACAAAGAAAGAACATAGAAAGAGCAAACATTAAACATAATGGCCACCCTCGTCTCTTGGAACAGTCGCGGCTTCCACCGGAATTTGACAGATATAAAAGATATCATGAATGCTCATCATCCTGTATGCTTCGCTCTACAGGAGACTAACCTGAAACCGGAACAGCCAGCAAAGCTTCGGAGGTTTTCTTTCGTCAGGAAAGATAATATTGCAGGTGAGCGTGCCAGTGGAGGTGTGGGCCTCCTCACCTCACTGGACTATCCATCCAATGCACTTTCTCTGACAACATCCCTCCAAGTTGTCGCTGTGCAGATAAATTTCAATATCGTATTTTCCGTGGTTTCAGTTTATTTGCCACCAAATGAGCACATTGATCAAGAGCTTTTAAATGAGCTTGTAAAGCAGCTGCCTGAACCTTTTCTTCTTATGGGAGACTTTAATGGGCACAGTCCGCTATGGGGAAGTAAAGACACCAATTCACGAGGAAGACAAATTGAGCAGCTGATCGAAGATCACAGCCTTTGTCTCCTCAATACCGGGCAGGACACATACTTCCACGAGCCTACAAGAACATTCCACGCTATTGATCTTGCCATTTGTTCACCATCTCTGCTGCCATATTGCACTTTTAGTGTCGGCAATGATCTCTACAGCAGCGATCATTACCCCATCTTTGTATCTCTCGCACGAAGAGGAGCAAACTCCATGCCAAGGCCCGTTCGATTTATATTTGAAAGGGCAAACTGGGACCTCTTCTCTTCTGTTGCTGACCTCACAGAGGAAATGGTAGAAAATGTGCAAATCGATGATGCTGTGGAATACATTACTAATGTTATAAACCAGGCAGCTGTGCTTTGTATCCCCAGAACATCGGGTAAATTGCTAAAATATTCTAAACCTTGGTGGAACCGTGACTGTCAGGAAGCACTTCAAAAACAGAGAAAAGCTTGGGGAATCTTTCGCAGATACCCTACTTTGCGAAACTATTTAGCATTCAAAAGAGCCAAAGCAAATGCGAGAAAAGTAAGACGGCAGAGCCAGAGGGATTCCTGGATTTCATATGTGTCAAGAATAACATCCTCTACACCAAGTAAACGAGTTTGGGAGAGAGTTAAAAAAGCATGTGGAATATATAAAGACCACTCACTTTCCTTTTTGGAAAAAGATGGCCGAGTGATTAGCTCCATAGAAGAAATTGCAAATACTATTGGTGAGACATTTTCTGCCGTTTCTTCCAGCAGAAATTATTCTCCCGCATTTCTTGTTATTAAGCAGCGCTCCGAAAAAAATCCCATAGCTTTCAATTCCTCCAACTCTGAACCCTACAATAGGGATTTTACTATGCTTGAGTTAAAGAGAGCTTTGTTCCAGACACGCAAATCTTGTCCGGGTCTTGACGGCGTGAGCTACGATATGCTGAAGCATCTATCCTATAAGTCACTGAACGCCCTTCTCACTCTTTACAACAGGGTGTGGAAGGAGCATACTTTTCCCAGTGCATGGAGGAGAGCTGTTGTCATTCCTATCGCTAAGCCAGGAAAAGACTCGCGGAATCCCTCGAATTATCGGCCAATAGCCCTTACTAGCTGCATATGCAAACTGTTTGAAAAGATGGTAAACAGCCGCCTAGTGTATTTCTTAGAAAAGAATAGTGTACTATCACCTTATCAAAGTGGTTTCCGAAAGGGAAGGACCACTATAGATAATATGCTCCTTTTGGAGACATCTATTCGTAAAGCTTTCCTTAGAAGAAACCATCTTGTCTCTATTTTTTTTGACATTGAAAAAGCTTATGATAAGGCATGGAGGTATGGGATCCTTCGTGATCTCCATGATAGTGGCTTGCGTGGCAACCTACCATTTTTCATTCAGAATTTTTTGAATGCTAGGACCTTCCAAGTTAAGATTGGCTCTGTTTTGTCAAAAAGCTTTGAACAAGAAGAGGGTGTGCCTCAAGGCTCTGTTCTTAGTGTCACTTTATTTAGTCTGAAAATCAACTCTGTATTAAAAGAACTTCCTCGAACTATTTTAGGATCTTTGTATGTTGACGACCTCCAGATTAGTTGTCGAGGGGCAGATATGAGACATATAGAGAGGCAGCTGCAGATCGCATTGAATAAGATCCACGAATGGTCAGTCAAGCAGGGATTTACGTTTTCTGAACAGAAGACCGTCTGCGTGCATTTTTGTAGAAAGAGAGGTCTCCATCCTGAGCCTGAATTATACCTTAATGGATCTATCATTCCAGTTGCACCTGAAGCAAAATTTTTAGGAATGGTATTCGACCAGAAACTAACTTTCCTTTCCCATGTTTTACAGCTGAGAAAGAAGTGCATGAAAGCACTTAATATACTAAAAGTCCTGGCGAATACCTCCTGGGGTGCTGATCGATGCTCCATGCTTCGCATCTATAGAGCGCTTGTCCGCTCTAGACTGGACTATGGCTCAGTTATCTACGGATCAGCTCGGTCTTCTGTGTTGCTAAAACTAGATCCTGTGCATCATCAAGCTCTGAGGATTTGTTCTGGAGCTTTCAGGACATCTCCTGTTCAGAGTCTTTACGTTGATTGCCATGAACCATCACTTAGTTTGAGGCGTGAGCAGTTGTCTCTCTTGCATTATTTTAGCATCTTATCACAACCTGACAATCCTAATAGGCTAGCTTTGACTGATAACAGCTGTGACACTTTATTTGATGCACGGCCATCCTGTGTGCCTCCGTTTTCTTTGAGAGTTCGCCCTCTGATCGAGGAACTCTCCCTGTCTGATATATCCCCCCAAGCCATGCAATACTTTGAAATTCCTCCTTGGGAACAGGCAGGAATCCAGATTCTTGAAATTTTTTCGCATCAGATGAAAAAACACACTAACAATGTCATCTACACCCAACTTTTTGCTGATCACAGGTATAAATATCAAGAATATATTCCAATATACACAGATGGTTCAAAGTCAACTTGTCACGTTGGGACGGCATTTGTAATTGGTGACCATGTAGAAGGCAGAAGTTTGCACCACGCTTCCTCAGTCTTAACAGCTGAACTTACCGCAATATATCATTCACTTTTGTACGTATCAAAGCGACGGCAGAAAAAGTTTATAATTTATTCAGATTCCTACAGCGCGCTAAAAGTTTTAGAAGCTTTTTCGAACACCCATAATCCGGTAATTTTTGATATCCTGAAACTCAACTTGAAATTAAAAATGCTCGGATTGGAAATTCTCTATTGCTGGGTTCCCGGGCATACCGGTATAAAAGGTAATGAGCGGGCAGACGTCGTCGCAAAATCAGCTGTTGAAATATCCAGTCGCCTCATCCCTATCACAGACATTAGCAGTTTTATCAAACAAAAGATATTGGGAAAATGGCAGCAGTTTTGGGATGTTCAGTCTTTTAACAAATTAAAGAGCGTGAAACCTAAAATCGAACTTTGGCATTTTACTGGAAGACGTAAGGAGGAAGTTGTTCTGACTAGACTCAGAATCGGTCACACCAGAATGACCCATAACTATCTTTTGAATGCTGAAAATGAACCCCTGTGCTCAAAATGTGGTGTATGTTTAACGGTCCTTCACCTTTTAATTGAATGTCCATCTTTTAATAGTACTCGTCAGAAATATTTTAACAGCTGTGACTTACCTCTCGACCATTTAATTGGAAGAGAGGTCAATCGTAATTTATTTTACTATTTAAGAGATATTGGTGTTTATCATCTCATTTGAACTGATTTTAATTTTGTATATTAATTTTAACACTTGTGATTTTAGCTGATTTTATATGACCTCATCCTCTGGATTTTGTACATTCCTTTATCTACTTGTTTAATTCATAAGCTATTTTAATTTCACTGTCTTTTGTATCACCTTATGTCCCATTACCTTGTGTTTGGCGCGGTATAACCATTCCTGGTTTTGCGCCAAAAAATTTCACTCACCACCACCACCACCTTTAAAAGTCCAATCCAAGTATGCAAGGATTTGTAATATCCGCCATATATGCCATGTGATGGCAGGCGGCACTTCCAAGCGTGATGTTCGCGTTTAACTTTTCTTCTATGCCAATTTTCTCGCCGGACGCAGTCTGGAGGGTAACAAAGGACGGTGTTCAAATGAGTTTAAATCGTTGAGCTAAATCTTTCCGAATGACGGTAACATTAGCTCCTGTTAATGATCATATTGCAAGGAACTCCATCGATATGTCCATTAATGGATACTCTATTGCTGTTGCCCTTCACTGCAGAAATCTTCAGCCCTTTAAAATAAGATTTTTCATTATCATTCAAACTCCGCTCCGCGATATGATCATTAATTTGCTTCCTGCGTCGTTGCTGGGAAATGATCTTATTTTCCATGCTCTGAGGTATTCTGCAGTTCCTTCGTACGTGACCTTTAGCTCCGGAGTTCTAGCACTTTGATTTCTTGTCACTCCTTTTCCATCTTATGGCGCTTAATTGTCTGTTTATATCGTCTGTCTTATTTTCCGTGCTCTGGGGTGTTCGGTAGTTCCTTCGCATGTGCCCTCAAGCACCGCAGTTCCAGAACTTTACCGTCAGTATCTTATCACTAATATACCGTCTCAAGGCATTGAATTCTTTGAATAAATCATCTAAACGAACCATCAACTGATCCATCTGCTCGTGGATTCGCGCAGCTCTGACTGGGCGATCTCTACGAATTGCTTACTGGGCTGCCTCGAATTTCATGGCGTACACCAGAGCACTTTTTAAGTCTTTCACATCAGCCATTCGCAATGCTTTCTGTATTTTAGGATCCCGGATGCCGTTGATAAAGTATCGCAGAGACAGGATTTCCCTTGTTTCTCTTGGGCACTTCGTAAAGGCGAGTTGAGACAGCCTTTCAACATCCGTGGCGAGCTCTTGGAGTGTTTCGGTGGGCTTCTGTTGGCGGGATTTTAATTGAAGCCTATTGTAGTCTTTCAAGTATTTCTCTCTGAAACGCAGCTCCAATGCTCCGGACAGAGCTTCGAAATCTAGCCTTTGATTTTCGGGAAGAATCTGCGGGATATCTGCTGCGTCTGCTCTCAGAGATGTAGTGAGATGACAGGCCTTAGCTTGCGAATCCCATCCGTTCGGATCCGACACTATTGAAAATTGTGTCTTATGCACTTGCCAGGAGGTCTTCTCATCATACGTGGATAACTTCAGAGACGGACGAGCAGACATGGATAAAAATTTAAAACCATCACTATTGCTTCCTGCCGTCACTACGAATTTATTTAAAGTATCAACTTCTTTCGCATATGCAGAAACCTTGTCATCAACTTGTTGTTCGATTTGGTGTTGGACGGCAAAAACTCTTCCTGCTGTTCGTTGCTCCACAGCAGAAATTCTTTCTTCTATTTGTTCTTTCACAGAAGAAACTCTTTCTTCAATGTTGTTCAACTCTATTTTCGACCGAGTTTATTCTTCCATAGCCCCGAATTTATTTTCTATTACGCAGGTAATTTCTCTTTTCATTTCCTCTTGACCTGCTTCAATCTTTTCTTGAACAGCCTTCATTTCTTCCTTAACCGATTCTTCCATCTTTTCTTGAACGGCTCTCATCTCTTCATTAACGGAAGCTTGACCAGCTTTCATCTCTTCTTTAACGGATTTCATCTCTTCTTTAACAGAATCTTTCATCTCGTCTTCAAATGCAGCAAAGGCTACCATCAGCTGTCTTAATTGTTCTTCAATCACTCGTCTTATTGGCATTCAAAAATCCCACTTCTGACACCAAAAATTGTTGCGTGCGTACAGGCTCGTAACGGATTGATTGCACAAGTCGATAAAAAGTTAATAAAATTTATTCTTTTCACAAGAAATAAAACAAAATACTGAAATATTTCCTCAGACATATTCGTACAGTATCACAATATCTCAAACGTTAAACAGAACTCAATTCGAAACAGAGAAAGTTAATCCAATCTCACAGCGAATTCGCTACAGTAATAAAAAATAAAAGTTCAGTTAAAAAAATAAACAGTTCGCTTAAAACAGCAGCAACTGAGCTGAAGTGTTTTATTCGGCTTTTATAAGCTTTTTAATTATTCACTAGCACATTCTCGTAAAACCTATTTTCTAGATTTTTACAGATGGCAACATTAATTAAGAGATATTTATTTATTGAATATTAAATGCTCTTTTATTTCTATTTTTTCGCCGTAGCTTTCTCTTCAACATCGTTTGCGTTGCACGGGAAAATAAAGCAATTTTAATTGCAATTCTAAATAAATAGCTAACTAAATACGATATCCGTACTAATATGTTTCCTGTGGCATTATTATTATCATCAAACGAAAACAATGCAAAACTGCAACATAATCGAAAAGATTTTTAGATAACAAACAATTCTAAAGCTTACATGAATAACTTTAAAAAGAAACAGAAATGATTGTTTTTTCATACTGATCACTTAATTTATCATAATGACGAAAGTCGTTGTGACTCAAGAATAGTTAAACTGAATTTTCAACTATAGTAGAATTTAGTAAACATTTCTAGGACAAAACTTTTAATGGATTTTATTGGAAATTTATGATTTCATATCAATACAAATTTGTATTTTGATGTAAATCGTTTAAGTGTATTTCATTTTACGCAAATGAAAAATGGTCTTATTTAATATTAATGTAGTAAAATTGGAAATAAGATTATATATTTAGTTCTAGAGAATAATTAATTTCGTTTACTTTAGTTGATTAGTAATGAAATTTGTGATTAAGCAAATAAAAAATAATCTCTTTTTTCTAATTTTTTCAAAAGAGTGTTTTATGAAATAAAAATAGTTAGTTTTGTAAAACTATGCAATTTTTGTTGAATTACAATATAAGGAACAAAAAAAAAGAAAATTAGGATATTTGGCATTTTACTGTAATGTTACACAACCTAACCTAAATTTTCTTCTTTATGAATTATTGCATACCATTAAACTTAAAAAAAAAATTCCCCAGATGTTTTTAAATGTCCGGAAAAAAAAAGTAATAAAAATACTTCATAACCCGCGGACAGTAGCACTAAACATAGCGCCCATCTTACACAACTTGGAACGGAAAAATTATGCGTTAAGAGAAAACTACATTGTTACAAAGTATTTTTTTCAATTATTGTTGCTACCTTTTTGGAGAACAAACACTATCTTTTTATCATTCCCTCTCGCCACTGTCCTTACCCAAATAAAATTTTGTATCTCGCTTAGACCTTGAATATGTAACGCATTGGAACTTGCATAACTTTTATCATCTTACATCAGACCTTCAACTCAAAACATTACTTCTTATTTAGGAACACAATAGTATCAAATCATATCCGAATCTGAACCATTTTCATTTCTATTCATTTAAAGACAAGCGCACCGAATGTTTATTCAGATAACAGAAAGAACACTTCAGAGATAGCAAATTTACAGAAATAGCAGAGGTTATTCTATATTAATAAACATACAACTACCTAAGTTTTTGATATAAGATAATGAAGAAGATGAGTAAAATTATTTTACATTGCACTTCTTGCTCAGGCGTAGGAAGACGGTATTTCCGCGCCGCGGCAAGCCTCCGCGACTCTCCGAATTATGATCCCTTTATACCGCGTATTTGATAATTGCTGTTTTTTCCAGAATATAAATTGGACGTTTTCGGCAGTAATATCTTTACAAAAATGGGGGGAGGGCACATGACATCCTTCTAATCGAAATTTTTTTCTATATGTTGATGTTAAAGGATAAGTGGCAAAAGATTTACGGAGTTTTTAGATCCACTTTTGAATGGAAGTAACGCAAAATAGGCTTCGAGTACTTTATCGTAATTAAATAGTCGAATCAGCCTGTTAATTTTTTTCATAATTAAACATTTTACAAGTTTATTACAAATAATCGATCTCATTCTGCGCTTAATACATACTAACAGCGTTGGTTGACATGCCTGATGAATGATTTAAATAAATCAAAATGCTGTATTCTACTTTGCTTGAATTATTATTTAGATAACATTTTGAACGAATTAATGCACCTGAAATTTCGATGTCTTTAAATTTATCTGACATCCTAGCATCGGAAAAACAGATAAGGATATCAATAATTTTTATTCCCTAGCGAATTTAGCACCTGTTAATAATAAATCTATGCTTAGCATTTTGAAATTAGAAAGTGCAGACAGAGACAGATACAGTAGAAGCATTTTAAATCACAAAAATAAATTTAGAATTTTTGACTCAGCAGAACTTTCAGGTAATATTTGCCCTTTTATTTCAGAAATTTATATTTGTCATTTGAAATTAAATTACTAATCCAAAGCATTTTATTAATTAAGAAATAAAAGGTTTTCTCTCTTGTATTTTTAATCATTGTAACTAAAATCTCGATGCATCAATCTCGCTACTCCTCCTAGTGTATGAAACTGAAAAGGCAATAGCATGAGATGTGACGTAAATAAGAGCAAGTTTCCCTGAAAATGTAGCTCTCACTAAATGGATAGAACATTGATAGTTCGTGCCCGGTTCAGTTCCCGATTAAAAAGACTATCTGCGAAGGATTTTCTCCATGTGTAATATAAATTCCAAACAGTTTCTCTTAACTCCCCCTTTCTAAAACATAAGTGTTCTAAAACTCAAGTGTTTTCCTGTAATCGGTTAATGGAATATAATGTGTTCCATGAAAGCTTTCATGCATGTAAGATTAACCCAGCGTCAGCATTATAATCAAATAATTCTAATTCTGCTGTAATGGTGAATGGTTACTAAATAAATTTATGTGACTAAATGAACAAGACAGCATGATCCAACTTGTTTCTTCTTAGTTTGGATTCTCAGCAACATAACGTAGAAACATCGGTAATGTAGGCATATTCCTTAGAAAGCTCTCTGCAAGTGCAGTAACAGATAGCTCTGATGTACAAAAGTGGGGAGAACTAACAATTTTGGTAAAAGTCCTAACTTTAATAATATATTCTCTTCACAGAAATTGTTAATAAGATATTGCATTACAGAAGTTGTTAAGAATAAAAAGCATTCATTATCAATTTCGTTATTTAAATATTTTCAGTAATTTATTAATCATCTAATGACAGTTCAGTCATAATTTACTAACCTTACAGCTACACAGTCCAGTCACATTAATGTGACCACCACGTACTTTCCATGTCAGAGTTAAATAACCAATCACAGAAGGCAGGTGGCAGCACAGTGCAGTTGAGCGTATATAAAGGGTGTGTGAGGGCTTCGGAAAACATTTCAATCGTTGGCGTAATGCAGAAACGAAGCGATTTATCCGACTTCCAAAAGGGCATGATCATTGGCTTTCGGGCCAAGGGTGGAAGCATTTCCGAAACGGCTGAGTGTGTGAACTGTTCGCGTGCCGCCGTGGTAAAAGTGTACCGTGCATGGCAAAATGGGACTGTCCAAAATCAGCGACGTGGCAAATGTGGTGCACCACGGGCCATAGATGACCGAGGCGAACGACGGTTGCGGAGATGCGTTCGGGCAGATAGACGGGCTACCGTTGAGCAACTGACCACCAAAATGAACCAAGGGGCTACCAAAAGTGTCTCCCAAAGTACTATTCAGCGAACATTGCTGCGTCTGGGCCTCCGAAGCAGACGCCTGGTTCGTGCACCTATGCTGACTGCTGTTCATCGACGGCGAAGGCTAGAATTTGCACGCCAGTACAGCAGCTGGACGTCCACTGAGTGGCGACAGGTTGCGTTTTCGGATGAATCGCGTTTTATGCTCCATCGGACAGATGGACGTTGGCGTATAAGGCGTGAAACCTCTGAAAGGAACCACCCTGCAACCATTGCCGGAACGGTCCAAGCTGGAGGCGGGAGCATTATGGTCTGGGGAATGTTTTCCTGGCATTCTCTAGGTTCACTGATCATTGTGGAAGGCACAATGGATCAATACAAGTACGCATCTGTCCTTGCGGACCATGTTCACCCCTACATGCGCATTGTTTTTCCTCAGGATGATGGCATCTTCCAGCAGGACAATGCGAGGTGCCATACAGCTGCCAGTGTACGTGCGTGGTTCGAAGAGCACCAGGATGAGTTTACCGTCCTCCCCTGGCCAGCAAACTCACCTGACTTAAACCCAATCGAGCATCTGTGGGACCATCTCGATCGAGTTGTTCGCGCCATGGATCCTCAACCGCGTAATCTAGCGCAGCTGGCCACGCCATTAGAGTCGGCATGGCTCAACATCCCAGAGAACACCTTCAGGGACCTATGTGACTCTCTTTCTGCACGTCTCGCAGCAGTCCGCTCTGCGAAAGGTGGTTATTCTGGCTTTTGACAGATGGTCACATTAATGTGACTGGACTGTGTATATGCAGATTATAAGGCCCATTAAGGCCACTTTATACTAGTGGAATTTTGAGCGAGGAAATGACTCAACTTGTCGGTTTTTAATGGAATTAGTTTCGTGTGCTAAGAAAATATTGACTGACAAATATTGACAATATCACTCTTGAATTTTGAATGACATTATATAGACTGTTTATTTATTTTATGCAATAAATGCATAATATAAAGAAACAACCCAGACAATAATGTCATTCAAATTAATATACTTATATAATTTCATCTCAAAAAGAGTAAGTACCTTCTCTCCTCCCCCCTTTAGTGAACCGGTCAAGATGGAACGTGTTTCTTAAGTTCGAAGTTCTGCTAGTGTATGCGGGGCCTGAAGCTTTGTTCAAGTCAACTGAAGCTTTTCAAGTCATAAGTGGCCTAAAACGAGCTTCGCTGATAGGTAACAAGACCTTCTACGTCAAAAACCTGGTTTAAAAATTTCGCCTAAATGTTCTAACTTTTCAACTTTATGCCATTTGGTATAAGGGTCTACCAATCACAACGAAGCAAATATTGGTCCATGGTTTCTCTTGAGTCAGTTACACATCTGCACATACGCAACTTTCCCTTTTCCTAATTAGCTACGACTTAAACCCGGTTAAACAGGTGTGAATGGAAATTCTGATTTTTATACTTAAACCATAAAATCTTATGACAACAAGCCTCATAGTATTCTCGAATCTTAGACACAGTGTTCTATCAGAAGTGATCAAAGTTCATTTTCTTTGTTTTTATGAGAAGAAAAACACATTTATGAGAATTACAGAATAATTAAAAATTTTCCAAGTTAATGATGGGCCGACATCATCGTACCTGCGAGAATTTTCAATTTTCTGTAATTCGCCTTGAACAACTGATATGATCTCATTATGATCCTGCACTCGAGGCCTTTTTCGCTCGAGACGATTTTCTGTATATTTTTCAATTTCTTACTGGTAACTTAAAATGATTTCATACAGAATTTAAAGAAATCTAATGGTTCTTTATGTATGAAGTTGCGCCTTTTTCGGCGGATATAAACAGTATTCTTTGCATATAACTTCGGATTCTGTGCACGTTATTTAAGACTGTCGATTCCGGTTAATCGGACCACATCGGGAAGCGATAGTTTTGTTTCTAATAATCGGCTGGTTAGATTATACGAACATGTCCTATGTTGTAAGACGGGATGTGCTATATGCAGCAAACAGTAAATGTAATTATGACCTTTAGTGTGCAGTACACACGTATGGCGAACATACATGTACAAACAAGAACTACAGTCGAACTTTTTTCATTGAGAAAATTAATTTAAAAACAAATTCTAAAAAACGATCTCCACGATACTCAGCATGCGAAGCACAATAAAAACAAGTTCTTACCAAGTTCTAGTCAACATTTGAAGAACTTATCCAATGTGATCTGACGCGTTCTCTTGACGGATTGCACGTAAACGAAATTGCCACAAACATCTAATGCAGAAATTGAACTGCCTTCATATCTCTTCTGCATGAAATACCGAAGCAAAGTTTCAATGCATTTCCATGCATCCTGTGTTCTCACTTGCACCAACTTATTAGCGGCATCATCATTATCCCTTTCTTGGTCTTCCGATGCTGTCGTGTGTGTTGCTGCAACTCGAGCAACGGTTGCAGCGTCGCAATCTTCATTTTCATCGTAGCATTGAAGCTCGTTGTCGATGGATAAAAATTCTTCACAATTTTGTACCTGTTGAAGTTCCATACGCCCGTTATCATTTTCACTTTCAATGAGCATATCCACATCCATCTCCAAAACCAAGTGCTTAAAGCCACAGTGAGAAAAACAGTTCTGAATTATCTCACTACTAACGTTTTGCCAGTTGTTGGCCACAAATGTAACTTCTTGTAAGATGCTGATCTTTGCACTGACTTCGCTGGCTTTTGAGGATGAAGTCAGCAAACTTTCTTCAATTTTACCAGTCTTGCACGATAAAAGGTCTTTAAATTTTTTATGATGGCCATGTCCATTGGCTGGGCCAAAGCTGTGGTCGTGGGAGGTAGAAATTCCAGTTGGATGTTCTTCAAGCATGATGAGGATGTGCTGCACAATTGTCAAGAGTGCAACATGTTTGTAACTTAACTAGCCGTCCGGTGTAGCACGATAATACAGCCCAGTTTCATCAGCATTGTAATGTCATCTGCTAAAAAATTTTCAAGAAGCTCGCGCAGTTTCGTTGATTTCCATTCTTCAGCACCTGCACTATCAGCACTTTCTTTCTCGCCATGTGCTTTCTTGAATTTTATGTCATGTCTAGATTTCCATCGAGACAACCAACCGTCCGTAGCTTTAAAGTCATCTTGGTCCAGCCTTTTTAGCGAGTTCTTCTGCTTTGCATTTTAACATTGAGGCGCTTACTCGCACAGCTCGTCCAGTAACAATGGCAAACCATTCATTAAGGGCCTTATCGACGTCTGGATCCTTGCCTTCACACTTCCGTTTTTTGGAAGTTCCTCTTCGTCATTCACATTATGCCCATTCTTCTCGCAGCTCATTCTCTTGTTTTATGAAGCGCGAAATTGTAGTCTTTGCAAATCCGGTAATTTCCACCAATCGATGCTGACTAATGTTTTGTGGCTGTTGCTTGATCTTATTAAAAAAAACCAATTTTTTCAGTTAACGCAAGACCCGTCGTGGCATTTTGGCAGGGGAGACAAGACACGCGCACAGTTCACTGACTAAAGTGGTCCGAAGAAACTTTAGTGTTTCGAGATCAAGAGGGAGTTAAATGCTCGCCATTCAAAGCTTCGGCACTAAAATCATCGCAAAAGGGTGGTGAAATGATAGCTTTCTCGTGTAAACTTTAATCACGATTGACAAGCGGGAATTCCTTTCAGGTGGAGCCGGACACTCTATTATTCATTTCCTCAAAAATCGGAGACGCAGTGGAACCAATAACTTCGCTGACGGCTACTGGTGGCTCTGTTTTATGAAAGGTCAAAGAAAATGGTGCCTCCCACTAGTTTTGCTCTTGTCATGCACTTAAGGAATTCCTGACCTTTGATAAAGCACTCTCCTGGGGAGTGCAGCTACAGATCCTCCCATATGTCGCGAACCACATGTACATCCGCTGCCGACTTGTGGCTTCTTATTCGCTCTCACATAAACGGAATTTTGGTCCAAATAAGTGAATAATATTAGGCTTATGTACATAACATTTGTTTCGGTTCTTTAGGATTCGGTCCGAAAAAGTGCCTGGTCCAATTAACCGGATTCGACTGTATTATGAATTTTCTCTTTCACGGATTCATTGTCGCTTTCACATTCAGTATTTATTACCCTGATCTTTCGCCTTCTTACACCTCTTAACTTCATCACTGCTTTCCTTCTCTCTATCGTCAAGTAGTCTGTGCATAGATGTAATTTTGTTCTTCATCAATAAAAAACCGAACTTGTAGCCATTTTAACAATTTCCTTCATCGTACTCCACGCTTACTAGGCTCCGTAACTTTGAAAATAATATTCCTATTACCACGACTGTCGAGTTCGAACTAACGTCGAAGACGCATATATAACAATAAATCTAAAAAACGCACTATGATTAAAGATTGGTAGTTGTTTTATGAATCGTTGAATGAACATTGTGACTGGTCGAATTATAGCGTCAAACCGAGCCGTGATCGAGACCGCATCAAATCAGATGGCGACGGAGAATCACCTCTCGAATGCAAATGGTAATTTCAGGTTAATAACTTGATCTTCAGAATCCCTTTCATTCATTATTTAATTAATCCAAATCTAAATTCTGTTAGAAATGAAATTTTAAACAAAATTTAGTTTTCGTTTTCAAATAAAAAGATATGCCGTAAAATGTCATATCTTAATTTAAAGATTCTATTTTTAATTTTTGAATATCATAATGTGCATTCAATTTCAAATTCAAGAAGTTTTTTTCAATAAATTCTGGTTTGACTTTGAAGACATTGGTTTACCTAATAAAGTTCCAGCTTTATTACATTCGATCTTCACCTTTTCGTCCATATTAGTTTTCAAATAAAAGGATGTTGCTACCAAATGTCATCGTCACATATTAAAGAAATAATATAAAGAACATAAAAAAACTATATGGCAAAATTTAATATTCTATCAGGAATTTTCAAGTTATGCTGATTTTAAATATTGTTACGAATTTTGCACATTGACGATTTTATTGCAACTATACGTGAAATTGTATTTTTCTGTACAATGTGACATGAAACATCTAGACACAAGATATGCCAGAAAACTAAGAATACAGGGGCAAGTCCATTTACCATTAAGTAAATGGGTATCTCGGTAATCTGGCAACGGTTTTTGAGACTAATTTTTGTCGCCGAAATTGGCGAGAAATCGCGCCTTGGCAAGTATGTGGAGACAATTTGGTCCGGCTCTTATATCACCGTAACAGGTATTTTAATTTGACCCTCATATTGCCGTCCAGTAATTTCGAAAGGTAGAAAGTACTAGAAATATCTCGGCGGCCGGCTGGACACTATATAAGGCTGGAGAGAGCATATGCTCTGAGCTGTTGTTAGCTAAGCCCGAGTACAGAGTATTGTCTCCAGTTTAGCTTCACTCTTTAGCTGCACTTTGCATTGCACTGTGTTTAAAGTTCTCAGTAGTTTGAAGTGTCACTACTATACCCTGTGATACTGTGAAGATTTATAAGAGTATTTTTGTGTAAAGTTCCAGAATTCTGAAGTGTTTCTTTTGATGAAATAATTTTTATCGACCTATCATTGGACCTGTCTGCATTCAATCTATTACAAATCCGTATACATGCAACAATGCGATTTCGCTGAGCGATATGGTATAAGAGCGAAGAAAATAAGTTTGAAACAAAGACAAAAAATCTGTGCAAGTGAGCTTATTAATAAAACTGACGTGATGAACTGAAGAAAAATTAATAGTAACACTTAACACTACATCAGAAATTATACACTGCTTTTAAAAATTGCGATAATTTTTCTCTTGAATTTTATGTAAGTACAAAAAAGTGATGTTTAATAATAAAGTTAAAGAGACAAAAAAAATTGTGTTAAGAAGAATGAGTCCAAGAGTAGAAAACTGTGAGCTCAGGGACAGCATAAAAACATTAAAACGTAAATACTTTCAGATTTCCTTTCATTTCTTCCCTCTATTTAGATATTTTTCTTTCAGCATTTCAACAAAAATTTATTTATTACCTTATTTAGTACTTATGTAATGAAATAATTTTTCAAAATTATAAAATTTTCTTTTTATTGATAACCATCTCTTTCAAAGCCTAATTTCCAAAGTGAATTTGCAATGTAATTTTGATTCAACTTCTACCTCTTAACTTAAATGGAACAGAAGTATCCTCAGATTAATTAGCTTTCATAACAGTTTATATCTTACTATCCAATGAGCAGCTCTGCTTGATATTAGTTTGTTAATGAAATTCTTCTCTTCCCAATATCCACAACAATCTTGGGAGTCCATTTATTTTGTGCATTTAAGCAATTTAGTGTAAATATCCAGTAATTACAGAACAGCCATATGGATCTTCCAACGGTGAACATTCTCTAGATTGCAGTTCGATCAAATTCTTATACTGCAGTGTGGCAATGCTAACCAGTTGCTATTACAGTCAGTTTTAAAATACACGGCGAATGCCTAAATTGATGTCATTTTCAGATGTTCAATATTTATTTCAACTGGTTTATTTTATTATGTACTTCTACAACTCATTCCTTAAATGATATTTCTTCTAGATCTTAGTTCTCCTAATATTGGCATCATTTCAACAGGATTGTCTTGTTTTTAATGTTCTTAATATCTTTTCACTTTTATCATTTTGCACAAAGGAATGTTCTGGAATATTCCTCTTTTCTTGGTTATCCCTGTATTTCACTATTTTCTTTCTTGATAAGGAATAACCTGATAAGTTACACTGCTTAAAATGGCCAGCATTATCTATATTTTGAAATTTTAATTGCAAGTAACATCATTTGTAATAAATATAAAGCATTAAAATGTATATTTTTATTTCCTTTACAAACATTAACACTGTACCATTAATCTTAGCTGCAAGTACTAACAAACATAAAAGTTTTAGACATTTTAGAATTTGGTAAAAAATCTTTTCACTTTTCATCACAGCATTCTCTAAGTTTCTACTGCAGGGAAATGTAAGCAGATGGTATAAAGCAACACAAATGTGCAGTTAGGGTACACTTATCCTTTAAGCATGTGCTCTCATATGCCTTTAGGTTAAGTAGGCAACTCTTTGCTTTTTGAGTTCAATTTCAGGATCAACACTACCAAATCAAGCTTTCATAGCATATATTCAGAAAGGACCTTCAAGGAATATATTGCAAATTATTGGTTGACATATTTCCATAATGTCAACAGTTAGTTTAAAAATCTGCCTCATTTAAAATCAGTAGCAGATCACAGGAAACATTTGTCACAATGTCCAAGTTTACAGAGATCATAAAAGGGAGAGAATGGCAATTAGATTGAATATATGCAAACACTTGTTTGCAGAGAAAAATCATGTGATGGTATGCAGATAGAAAATTCAGTGACACGGATTTCTTCATCTCACAATATGAAAAATGTAGCTCTCTATATCAAAATGAAGTCCATTCAAAATTAAATAAAAAATAACAAACCTCTTGGGTATCAATGAAAATTCAGATCCACCCACATAAAGTTATACAATTTTATTTAAAATAACCAGTTATTTCATGCTAATTCTTTTCTACTCAACCTTCAGCAAAATGTAAACTAGGTTAAGGTTTAAAATCACAGTTATTATTCATTTAGCTTATACTGGCAATTCCAATGCTTACAAGCAGTTAACTACAGTTCAGCAATAATCTGAATCCTACAATGGTTTAACAATAATGCAAGTTTCAGAATGTTGCTAACAGGCAGTTAAACAATAATCTGAGTTCAAATTATATTGAGCTGGAGATAAAATAATTCAAGTAAACAAGAAGTTTATCACATGTCAAATAATTTGTTAGGAATTAAGATTTAAATCATGAAAGCTAACAGTTTGGACTTCATATTCAAGGCTAATTTATTTTATGTTTAATTCAAATTTCAAATTAATTTAATTTCTCATAAGTACCAGTAGATAAGATTCCATAAACTTAAGTTTTGTCATTTCTGAAAGTAGGAGAATAACCCAAGTTTATTCGTCTCCTGGGTTGTCATTGACTTACAGTGAGACAGTAGTGAACGTAATAATATGGCAAGCAAGATAAGATTTAATTATTGACTAAAAACTAGTAACAACGAGGCATATACAATTGCTGTGTTTTTAATTAAATTCAACTGTCATTATTGCTTAAAAATTTTCTCCCATAAGGTTATTACCTTACTATACTGTTAACAACTTCATCCTATTGAGAAACTTAACTGATTAATAGCCATGCAATTCAGTTTCTTCAAGACAGCTTAAGACTTACGCAAATCCATAAAAATTAGCAGAACTAGATTTAGAAATTTTGTCCCATTTTACTGCATAGCCCAGATTTTGCGCTGAGAAATTTTTTGCGTGCTGGTTTGTACCCTAATGACTTTATCAGTGATGCCAAGGTGAATAAGGGAATGCATTCTAAGCCACCTCGCTCAGTTCAACAGAGTTGGGTATCAGAAATCTTGATGAAGCCTAGGAGTTCACCAGTACAGGTCATTCTTAATTTTCGCAAAGATCAAATTTTGGGTTTTTCAAAACAAATGATCATGGCATAGATCCAAGCAGGAAAAATTTTTGCAACAATCTGACAATACTAGTAAACAATTATCATAAATTAATCACAAATCATGTAATAATTTATAAAAGTTATAATTATGTAAAAACGCCATTAAAAAATCCTCCATAGTCCAGAAAAAACGACTGCTTATTCCAGACTACACATAAATAAGAACGCAATAGTGTCAATTAACTTTATTTGAAACACAATACGGTTTTTCACAGGGAATGAAATAATAAAATACATTATTTTCAATTTCACAAAAGGAATATTTAACAGCAGTGCATCCCCCCAATCATGTTATGTTATTTACATTTTATTTCATAAAATAAATATTTCCAGCAAAATCATTGGCACTGTTAAATTCAGCTTTACAAATAATGTACTTTAAAAATTCATAAATGTTTTAAATATAACTTATGTTTTATAACTTTTATGTTTATACAAAAAATTACAAAAATATTTTTATTTCGTATAAAAATTAAGTATATAAATATGCTGATAAAAAGTCAATTTTTATATAAAAATTAGCAAAAATAAACAATCCATTCATAAAGCATAGCAGTATAAGAACATAGTTTAAAAATTCTAAATTATAAAATACAGTCTAAATCTATAAGAGAAACAACCTATACAGATAAAACACAGTCAACTCTTACTACATACAAAACAACTACAACTCTCTTACATACAAAATAGTTTACAGACAAAAATTTTAAAAAAACTTAAATAATTAAAATCGGCAAAATGCAACTAAATTAGATTGCGAAATGTTTCCTTGTTTGGAACAAGTCAGGCACTGGGAATATAGCTGTAAAACTGATATGGGCATTAAGTATTTACATAAATATGTCAGCAGCATAATCTCTTGCGTGCTGGCTGACCCACTGGTAGGTGATATTCTGAGAGAACTGTTGTGTCATTATATTGCTCATCTGCTATAATCGAATCCTGATTTTCAAGTATCTGTAAATAAAAGAAACTAATAAAAGTTAAAAAAAATTAACATCAGAATAAGACTTCCTTATGAAGTTAGTAAGCATTTTAAGCACTTTTACTTGAGTATATAAAGTAACAGTAGCTATAGATGAAGGTGAAAATAATATACCTTTGTAAAATTTAAATTTGCTATATGTGACTTTCAAGAATTGAGAAAACTTAGCATTTCAATCATAATTCTGCAGAAAACTAATATTCCATAACTTATCAAAATTGCTATGGAAGATATGTTGTTGGTACTTCCTTGTTAAAAGAACCTTTGTTGACATTTGAAATTTTCACATTACAAATTGGACAACTAAGACTGCCAACTTTGGTACTAAGTATAGTGGCTACTTTAATGAGGAAAGACCATTTTACTAACTGAAATAATTATTATCAAGAGGTTTACAAAACAAAGTACGAGAAGAACCAAAATCTCAGCACTCATATCAACCAGTGTCTCTTGTATAAAAATCCACTGTCATGATTCTCTTGATCTGAAAAAAGTTCCTAGTAGAAAGTTAATACACAAGTATTTTACATCAACTGATCTCTATAAATAAAAAATTGGGAATATAATTTGTTTAAAAAAATTATGAATACAATAGTACCTCAGTATACGTTAGCTTTTGAATATGCTCAACTTAGTATATGTCCTTGTTTAAGATAAAAATTTTCGTTAGGAATAAGATTCAAGTTTGGAGAATCATATCATGCACATTACACTTGTTTACCTCTTTCAAGACAATACTTCAACCCCCATTTCTACAACTACCTGTTGGTATCATTTTTGCTACTACTCAGTGAAAACTAGCATTATAACAATTTATCATAACATTTTCAATTAATTTTGTGTTTTTTCATATATATATATTTGGAAGTTACAATGAATTTTAGGAAAGTTAATGAGAAGAGTCAAATAACATTGAGAATTGTTAGGATCACCATGAAGGAGAAAAAAGAACTGATGAAAGACTGCATGCGTATCCGGGACTTGGCTATTGCATGCCAATGCAGAGTTCTATGGTCTACGAATGTGAAAAAGCAAAGATGCTATTAAATTGGCTAAAGTTACGAAGGGGGTGAAAAAATTACCAAGCAAAGATCAAAGATGTTATACTATGTTGAAAAACTGCTTTTGATCTGGATAGCAGAAAAACGTTTACGTATTGTATCATGTGTAAGGCTTCACTTATGTTGAATACAAATTTCACCATTAATTTTTTTAAAAGAAAGGAATAACTACTTTTCTATTATCCAAGGATCTGGAACAGATTAAACAAGTATACCAAGGTTAACACTATAATTTATAATTCTGTGTTCAAACATCAGTATAAATTAATGATGATGATTTAATGAAATATATATTTAGACTGTTATATGTACTTTGATCTCAAACTATCATCTGCAGAATTAATACTTTAATTGTACAGAATAAATTTATATTGAGATAAATAAAAATGATAAATTACAATGATGGATACCATTAAAATGGGAACAGGCAGAGATATAAAAAACATTTTTAGCTATTCAATATAGAATGCAGCCCTGGCTGAAAGGGAAATAAAGATATTTGGTTTGACCAAGCAAAAGCTGAGATGAATTGATGTACTGATGAAGATTCTAATATTTTAACTATTAAACCAATGTTAGAAAATTAATGCTGGAAACAGGACAAAACAAAACAGACTCATTGGACAGTCAGAATTCAGGCTAGAGTTTAAAGAAAATAAAAGAAATTTAGTAATAAAAAATTGAAAGCTAAATAAAACTCGCTGTTAAATTCATCTCCTTTCACAGATTTTCCTAAGCATATTCGAAAGGTAGAAATAATACAAAGAGAAGTTAATTAAATAAGATATTACAGTTGCTTTTAATGAACTGCCTCTAATACCTGTCAGCTTTTTTGTTCTTTCAATATTTTCTTTTGAAGAAGCTAAGACAGATTCTTTCTTCTTTCACAATGAAACTTAATGAATTATTATTATTAATCTTAAACAGATCTTACGCTTGGGAACTAAGCACAAATCTGAAAATTTTATTGGTTTCAATTTTATTAATTTATTTTAGTATTTTTTCAAATTTATAAAAATAATTTAATAAGCTATGTAAAATTCTGAAGTCATACGATTTATCAGCTATCAAATATTAACTAGACAGTAATTATACATTTGCTTAGTGGAACAAAGAAAATAATACCAGCAAACCAAAATCATGTTAAATTACTTGTTTAATACAAATTCTGCAGGTAAATTTTTTAAAATAATTTTATTAAAGAGTCAAAAAGTTATATAACTATGTTAACCACTAAAACTGTATTTTAGCAGTATGTCCATATTTTACAGTTCTACCAATTTGCAAAAGATTTCTTTATCAACTTAAAAAAAGTGTACTTTAAAATAATTCAATTAACAGTTTCTGTTGACAATAGATGAAAAATATTGATAAAATGTTAGTATTTATATCCTTTTAACTCATAAAAGGCTACATCAGCTTTTGGTTTTTCCTTTTTTAGACATGCAATAACATTTTATTTGAGTGGCTTTTAAATAATTCAAGTTTACTTTTTTATTAAAATTAGCTCACCTTCCAGACTAAAAACCTAGCTGCTTCATCAACATTAATATTATCTTTTGCTGAGGTCGGAAACCAACCAGAAAAACCTCTTTCTTTACAAAATTCATCCATGGCAGCTGGATTTGAAACAAGACCTTCTGGAGGCAGATCACACTACAAAAAAAATTAAGAATTATCTCTGTATAAATATAAAATGTTGTAAATAAAATTATATAAAATGAACTTCCGTTAATTTTTATGTAACCAAAATTTGAAAAGTTTCATTAAAACAAAATATATATAACAGTGAAAGAAATCTACTACAAAAAAGTTATATCAATTACATATATACAATTAAATTACAATTACATATACAAAATAGCAAGTTAACACAAATAATCTTTTAAAGTAAAATGATGTTATTTTGCTCAAAAGTAGAGGATGCAAAAATTTGCATTCCATTAAACTGTACTTTTGGTTTGAGGACAGTTATCTCATTCACAACAGCTATTTGTTTCATGTATTATTGGACAAAATATACATATCAATGAAATTTTGTGATAAAAAAGCATAATTATCCCCAATTACAACTACAGATTAGTCTAATTGCCTCCAAGAAGCATGTATATCTTCTATGTTTGGTGTACAAAATGAAGTTTGTACAATTCTCTGATTTTTTGGAAGCGAAAACAAATTGCAGTCTACATGGGAAAAACAGAGCAAAACATTTACGCAAGAATTTTTTGAAGAAGGTAAGTTTTTTATTATGGATGCATCCTGTATTTTTAATTTTACTGATTGATTTGCTTTTTTATGGAATTCTTAGTATGCTGTCAGGAAGACTTTTCAGGAAGGGGTGTAGATAATCAGAAAGTACTTTTCCCCCTAAAATAACTACTTTAGACAGCTGGCCACACAAGCAACTAATTATTATAGTATAAAAGACATTTTTATTATCCTTATTAATATAAAATACAATGTAGGCTGAAAAATGATTAATATTGTATTTCAAGGTAAATTTTTTGGACTCCTTAGAAAATGAATTTTACTGCTGAAAATCTTTTAAACTATTACACATTCAAATGATAATAAAAATCCTAAATAACATACTTTATTTGCTAAGAGAACACAAGGAATTTTGCTGCCATCTGGAAGGCTCACTTTTGAATCTAAATCATTTTTCCACCTCATGACAGCATCAAATGTCGCTGACCTATTTGTATCAAATACAATAAAAGCACCAACAGCTTCCTTGTAGTAGACTCGTGTCATGTTTCCAAACCTTTCTTGACCTGTCATAAAAGTACAAAACTTTTTTAAATGTTTTAAGAGAAAACAGTTATATACAATGTACGTCCAGAAAGTAAGTTCCGTTTGGTAATAAAAGTAAATTGTGTACAGCTACAGAAAAGTTATTTATTGCACAAAATTCAACAACTCTTAAACTACTTTTCCACATAACTGCCGAAATATTGCAGGCATTTGTCATAGCGTGGCACAAGTTTTTGTATACCTTCTTCATAGAAATTTGCCGCCTGTGTCTTCAACCAGTTGGAAACAGTTTCTTTCAGCTCGTCGTCATTGTTAAAGTGTTGACCGCCAAGGAAAGACTTAAGATGTAAGAACAGATGAAAGTCGCTAGGAGCGAGGTCAGGGCTGTACGGAGGATGGTCAAACACGTCCCAGCCAAATCCCTGTAGGAGGTTTTTCGTCACATTTGCAGTGTGTGGTCGTGCGTTGTCGTGAAGAAAAACAACACCTTTTGACAGCAATCCTCGGCGCTTATTCTGAATTGCACGGCGCAATTTCCGAAGTGTCTCGCAATAAGCATCTGCTCTGATTGTTTGACCACGCGGTAAGAAATTAATGAGTAAGATGCCTTTCCAGTCCCAGAACACTGTGCACATCATTTTTCGAGGTGTCAAGATTTGCTTCGGCTTAACCTTTGCTGGGGATGAAGTGTGCCTCCATTCCATTGATTGCCGCTTACTTTCAGGGGTGTCGTAAGAAACCCAAGTTTCATCTCCTGTGACTATCTGTGTCAGAAATTCTTCACCGCTTTCAGCATAACGGGTCAAAAACTGAAGTGCACTACCCATCCGTTTTGTTTTGTGTTGCTCAGTAAGAATCTTTGGTACCCAACGTGAGCAAAGTTTACGAAATTTCAGTTTTTCGGTAACAATTTCATGCATTAGTGATCGTGAAATTTGGGGAAATTCCATAGCGAGAGCACTAATTGTAAACCTTCGGTTTTCATGGATCTTGTCATCAATCGCGTGAACCAGTTCTTCTGTAACCAAAGATGGACGCCCACTTCGTTCTTCATCGTGCGCATCACTACGTCCGTCATTGAACTTTCGGACCCATCTTCTCACCATTGAATCACTCATCGCTTTTGGTCCGTAAACATCGCAAATTTGCCGATAAATTTCACTAGGTTTCACTTTCCTCGCATTCAGAAAACGAATCACAGATCTGATTTCACAAGCGGCGGGATTTTCAATCAACACCGACATTGTAAACAAGCACAACAAAGCGTACGTGACTGACAGCGATCTCCAAATGGCGCGCGTTTCTTCTCCTTGATACAGAGCGTCTACTGCGCATGTGCGGAACTGCGATCGCAGAGCTGCAGCGGAGATAAATTGAAACGGAACTTACTTTCTGGACGTGCCTCGTAAAAGCTGTTTGTTGTTTTACTTAAAATGCACAGAGAAAGCATAAATTAATAACACCATCAAATAAAATTCTGTTTACACAGCAAAACAAGAACCACACATGCTGCACAAAAACTTTTAAAATCTACCATTCAAATATCTTAACATATTAATATCTAACATCAAGAGCATACCACATAGCAGATTAGCCAGTGATTATTATACTGAGCAGCAACCTAAGTATTAAAATAATAGATTATTTTTCAGTTGTAATAAATTTTTAAACTTTAAGTAATTAAGTATACCTCATTTTTAATATGTCAAGACGTATTTAGAAGTTAGCATTTTATATTTTAAAATTGTTGCCATAGTTTGCAACAAGCTGATTTATGAGGCATATATGGCCAATTATATTTTTGAATAAAATGTTTTTTAAAATGATATATTATGATAAATCACATACTGAATATTTGTAAAAATCTTCTTTCTCCACATATATGTATATAATACCACAAAAAAATTACAAGTATCTGCAGAAGTAAGAAGTAGGTTTAAAATATTTAAAAATTCTAAATTTTTATTTCAACATTTTATTTCTTTCACTGCTTTAAAGTACTTTAAGTTACTTTTAAATCATACCAGTTTTTCTAATTTCACCATAACTGCATCATTTTAAAATATGAAAAAAAACTTACATTTTTAAGCACTAAAAATTGAATAAGAAGTATAAATATGATGAATTTATCACACACAAAGCTGACAATGTGGAAACATTTTCAATACCAATAAGCCAGTTTAAGATTCTTGCTTATTTCTCAATATAACTAGATCATAACTGAATCAAGTTTGAATATTGCAAGATCAAGTTTTATGCAGATTATGAGATGATACCAGGTAATGTTTATAATAATATATACACAGTTAATGTACTGGCTAGCACATATGTATTAAGTTTATTTATACATATTGTTAAATTGCATAACAGTTACTCTTATTATGACTGCTTTAGATTTCAATTTTTATCCCAGTCTGTGTTACTGCATACTGAAATTAATTTTCTGATTACACAGACATTATTATAAAGATGGATAACATAAGTAAAAGATATACTTTTAGGAAATCTGAAGTTAAAACATAAAAATTATGGGCATTGATCTTCCAACTGACTGCTGTTAGACAAAATGTGCATAAAGCACTCCAGTTTTCTAGTACGTGATAAAGTTTTCCATGGAGAAAGTACAATCTATGCTGTTAAAATATTTTAATAGGTAATAAAAACATTTCTATCAGTATAAGCTTTTCTTTTTTTTTCTCTTCTAATTAATTATTATTTCCAGGTATTATTTGCCAAATGTCTGGGATTATCCTGGACAGTCCTAAGATTTGAAATTTTGTTTGGAATTTTTATACGAGAGCAACTGTATATCTAGCTCATCAGTTTTGCAGTTAAATTCATCAGTTCCAACAAAAAGAATTTTTCCAGCTCTAAACATTTGGTCTTCAGAAAGAGCTCAGCAGCAGAGGTCAACAACGGAGCTACTCTGAAACTTGAAAGTAAATTCCAGATATTCATGTAGTGCCTTTTACAAACATATTTAATATAACAAAGTTTCTAAATGAAATAATATCCAATGAAAAATTACACAAGAATCCCAGCCATCCAAACCTTTTTCTGTGTAGACATGCTGTAAAAGGCGTGCAGTTTACTTTTCAATTCTTTGAATATTTTGTTATCCTTGTTGTATAAATTCCTTTTGTTCCATCATGCCAAATATCATCTGCCATACAGGCTTATACAGTGTGTGCATATGTTGTAAGGGTTCTAATCACTAAAATTAATTTTTCATAAGTGTCTCTTGGACATCAGCATTCACAGAATAATGTGAAGTCAGGATAATAGAGACAAATAATTACATCAATAAATTTTATTTCATTTTTTAAATTTATGTGAATTCACAAAAACGGTATAGCATAGAATATCGTGTTGCATCAACTAAAAAAAAGTACATTATGCTACATACAAACTTCACTTTGTATTAATACAAAATACAAATTTTTTATTCAATTCCAAGATGGTTCTGTGCCTTATGAATGCTTACTGTCTTGGATTTTCATTTCTAAATATAGCAACCCTTCTCCTAGGCGATTTCGTTGATAATAAATTTAACTGTCTTTCCATCTCTAGTCTTAATATTCTGTTAATAATTATAAAAATGAAATTCAAAATTTTGAAGGATACATTATAGTATACCAAGCTCATAATCTACACTATATCAAAATTATTATCTACTTTAAGATATGATAGTAAACGCTTTATACTAAAAATTCATTAATTTAGATAAAACAAAACTATATAAAACTTTAAAAAAAATTACCTGCTATATCCCATAACTGTAAACGTATTAATGTATTAGCATCCCAGTTCAAAACTTTCAGAGCAAAATCAACCCCAATCTATATTTGATTAAAGATTACAATCATACAGTTTTTACATAATATAAACATTTCTAGCAAAAAACTTTCAAATATTCAAAAATTTCTCTTGTAATTATCACAAATACATCATATAAAATAAAACTTTTAAGAAGAATTAACAGTATTTATGCATTAACACAACCACCTTGGTACAATTTGGCAAATTTTCTGTAAGGGAGAAAGAGGACATAATTATAAGAAACTATTTATTACATATATAGTTTGCATTCATTAGATATTTATCCTGAAAACCAATCAATCAATTTAGAGATAAGTGAGTTTCTGTTTCTTTTGTTTTGGTGGAAATTTTGTGATAATTGCTTTAAGAATAAATACAAATTAATTGTTCCCTTTAAGTCATTTTGCAAAAAAATACTCTATTCCACCGAAATTTTAGAGCAGTTACAGCAGGCAAATTCCAAAAATTCATATTTTAAAGCCGAGTTTAAGGCAAAAACTACCACATTTTTTCTATAAAACCATATGAACATAACAAAAAGAATGCACAAAAAAATAACGACATTACTGAAGAAGTGCATAAATGGTTGTCAGAGTTTGACCAATGTTAAAAAATTTAACAGCTTCTACAAAACTGGTTGTGTTAATATTTAAATACCCAATTAATTGTTTATTTGGCACTTCATATCAAACACACCTCCAGTTTCATCATTCGGTAGAACTGCCACGCTCTTGATGCATTTCGAATATACATAACAGCTAAACTTGCACGTGTACCACACACATACATATTTGCATATATATAGATTTACATGTTTTATATTTACTGAACTTTTATTTTATATTATTGTAAAAATATCAGTGTAGCCAAGAAAACATCCTCTACTAATTCATAAACTTAAAAATGAACTGAAGACTTTTCTTGGAGAAAATTATGCAGATAATTTAGAAAGTATAATTTATTCTTCATGTTATTTGGTAAGACATTCTAAAACAAAACACACTTGATAGCAGCAACAACACTTCAACTTTGTTGCTAAACTGCTAATCATTACAAAAAAATGTAATGATTCAAAATGAAAAATTCTTGAGTCATTTTGAAGATTTTTAGTATGGCCCACAACTGCATGATTTTGCTTTTTGATCAGTAACATGGGCAGCTTTAAGAAATAAACACTTGCAAATGTATTAAATATTGTTAAATATATAAGTATTACTATAATTTTAATAATGTACATTTTGAATATTAAATAATGTATGTACTGAATGTACATAATTGAATATAAAACATTATGAATTTAAAAAACACAATACTAAAGCTATAGGTAAAAAAATATAGAATGTGATAAAAATAAATATTTTATTATTATTATTGCACTCTGCAAAGAGGTTAGAGAGGAAAATGCTACAAATTAGACAAAAGATACACCTACTATAAACAACTGGTTACCAGGCAAACCATTAAGTAAAACATTCTGATATTGAAATAATAATAACAACAGGGAAGTATGCAAAATCTTTTGACAGGTTCTTTCATTCTGAAGAAATAGTTAATAACAACTAATATTTCTGAACACATTTTTACAATTTTAAAACTGAATTGGACAAAGACTATTTCCTTAATAATAACTTGTATTAAAAGAAAAATCAGATTCTACAAATAACTCTGTAAATTTAATATTTAACAGCTTTTTTAAATTCATAATCAATAAATTCTAATTACTTAACCTTTGCAATTTAATGTAAATCAAAATTTTCACTTTTAAGTCACTAGAGTTAATACCAGGTTTTGATATGATAGCAGCAATTATCTTTTTATCAATTAACAAACAGATATTGATCTCCTGTCCTCTTTAACCATTATTAAATATGACAGCTATGGTCTTATGGTGATTCCAAAATACTTCACAGAGAATAAATATGACATCTTTTCTGTTTTTGCTTACAAATCTCCTGACTGAATTTTTGATTACTAATCTTTTTAACAAATCCAAGAGAAATATTATATATTTTTATCAATACCTTAAACATTAAATTAGCATTATCAAGTAATCTTTGTCCAAACAGATTTTACTTTGTTCACTGGATTTAATTACAATATGAAATCAGACATATGTTTAGTACTTTAATTGTTAAGATGCACAAATTATTCAATATAAAGCAAGTTTACAAAAAAAAAAAAAAGAGAGAGAGAGAGAGA
>KK121782.1:212211-224134 GCA_000611955.2 Stegodyphus mimosarum
TATCAAGCACAATGCAAATCAGAAATTTAAAAAAAAAAAAAGCTATTAATCTTTGAAAATTGGCCCATGTGAAAACTTCCTGCTCTATAATTATCCACTTAATATCCTTTTCTGTCTGATAGAAATTAAACAATAAACTGGAAATTTAAATGATAGTAACACACAGCAGCAAAATTAGACTATAATAAATAACAACATATGCATATTTTAAAATATGAACATCTGAAAGCTATATATACAATATAATAGAAACATGCAGATTAAAACAATCTGAAAACTTTATATTATAATCTATTAACTCAAAAGGTTTATTATTATAAAGTTTCAAACAGTTACAAATTTAAGAATTAGAAAAATATAAAAATAATACAATTAATAAAATAGAAATCTATTCTTTTTTTCTACAGATTTTAATTTTATATCTGAAATAATTTTAAGCTAAGAAGTAGTAACTGTAATCCTACTAATTTAAAAATCAGTCTTCGATGGAAAGAAAAACATTGAACATCAGATCTTATGTTCAAAGTAAGCTAAATGATAAGGGTGAAAATGATAAAGCTAAATGATAAGGGTGAAAATGACAAAGCTAAATGATAAGGGTGAAAATGACAAAGCTAAATGATAAGGATGAAAATTGTTATGGTATTATTTCATTGTGTACTGATTTAATAAAATAATAAAATAAACTTAAATATTCAAGATGTAACTGTCCACTTTTTTAGCTGATAACTTGCATGCAAGACTTGTAATAAACACTTCCCTCGTGTGACAAGTACTTCCTATTTCCCCCGAATATGAAATTAACTTATCCATGAAATGAAAACAAAACACATCTCAAAGGTTTTCTTCATGGTGTTCAGTTAATAGGCATATTCATTAAAGGTGGATTTGCATCATTCACATTCTTGTCTGGTGGGGTTCAATATTCCAAGGGCCCCTATATTAACTTCATGAATTCAAAGAAAGGCGATGTCATTGTAAACATACTTCATTTTAAAGCAACATACCCAAAAAGTTCCAGGTGATCTCCCTTCATAAATCTGCCATGCATGCAAAACAGCAAAAGTATTATTCATTTATATAGGAACAATAACCTAAAACAGAAGTCTTTTAGAAACTTTTTTTTTTAAAAAAAAAAAAAAGAAAAGTTCTTGCTTTTAAAACACATCTTTTGCAAATTTATAACTTTTTCCATTTAACATAGTTTTGAAATGGTGTTGAAGGCAATAAGAAAAAGTCTTTACACTTGTTTGAGATAGGAAATGAACCTGTCGTACCTTAAAAATTGCTCACTAAATTTGATAACTTTATTAATAGTTAAAATTAGGGATAATTTTTATTCATAGTGGCTTCAATGTGATAACTCATTATATTATATCAAGCAATTATTTTTCCCATTCTTGTCCTCAGCAACCATACCTCTTTTTTTAAATGCAAATAATTATTTTTAACATGTTAAAAATATACTTTGCAGATGAAGTAAAATCTTTGTTTTTTTTATAACATAAATGATCACTTTAACCCTATGTAAAACATATGAATAACTGCAGTATAAACTGATAGTTTTAAGATACCTTTTATGACATAATTATTGTACACAGTCACTACATAAATTGAAATTTTAATAACATTCAAATGAATTTATAAAGCTGCCAATGACTGGAGACTTTTTGTGATATGCTGAAAATCAGAGAGTACTACATCTTTTCTTACAATATTTATTTTATATAAGTCAAAATAAAAATCTTGCTTTCCAGTATAAAGAATTGATATATACTAAAAAATTACATAATTTAGTTTATCATATTACTTATAAATATAAGTAATATTTTATATGATATATTTATATATATCATACAAAAAAAATCAAAAGTATACAAAATTCCTTTAATATTTTAACTGTGAGGCCTCAAAAACTTCAAATCACTATGATTTTGTGAAGAGTTTAATTAATCCTCTAATTAATTTTAATTAATACAGGTAATAAAACCATTCAGCAGCAAAAGTCTTTAATATGACATGTATTAATAAGATTAACACTTTAAATATACAAATAAGCTTAAAACTTGAAGGAATTAGCTGAAATATTTGTCAGAATTGCAATGTCTCAAAAAGTTGGCTCTGACGAATATATCAGTCACTAAATTCTGCCCCTTTATCACTCAGGCTCATAGTCAATTGTCTTATGATCTTCCCTGCCCCTTATCCAATGACATTCACATATAAATTTCCTTTTGTTTTTCTGGCAGCGATGGAATGTTAGTTCAAAGCGAAAAACTCTGATCATCAAATAGAAATATATTTTTGTTCAGTATGTTTTGTATACTTCACTTGCTCTCTAGAAGTCTACATTAATACTGCCATCTAAAAGATGCAAAATGCAATGCAATATAATGAAAATATAATCAATAAAATGTTTCTTTAAACTAAAAGAGAATATTAAAAAGAATACACACATTAAAAGAGAAAGAAGGAAAATCACAAAAATGCAAGAAAGAAAAATAAACAGTGATATAGTTTGAATATATGAAATTTTTACTACAATTCAAAAGGGGGTAAAAATCAATAAAACATTTTTTTCAAATTAAACAGAAATACTCGAATGAAACAAAGAGAAAAGAAGATAACATCACTAAAATACAAGGGGATTTGTTTAATATATAGAGACAAACGGTTACTCAATTTTTATGAAAAAATAATGCAAACTGCCAAACTGCGCAAGAAAAAAATGGTCAAAAATTATTTTTGTGTAAATTGTTAATCAATACACATAATTCTAAACTATACTGAGTTTAAAAAACAAATTAAACTGATTAGAATGTATACTGACTTTTGGAACACCTAGGAAATATTTGCTACCAAGGCCTCTTTTCAAATATAACGCAGTGTTTGCAAAAGTTAATATTCCATCATTTGATGATTACTTCAGCTATGAAACAGTTTCCCTAGTTTAGGGATTACCTCAGGTACATTATTTTCCCTAGTTTACAGATACAAGTCAGCAGAAAACAGAAAACATTCTTTTGCAGTCCTTAGTCCCATCTGAAAATTAACAAAGGTGACCCCCTAAAGGAAAGGTTTCAAAAGTTATTTGTCATCCCATGCAAAAGTCATTAGTCCCCTTTGCAATACCAAAACATCTTTAATACAAAGTTCAAATGCAATAATTAATATATATATATATATATAAATTATATACAAAAGAAAATATAAAGGATACTGTAGCTCTGTAATTCTGAGAGAAAAACTGGTGAACATAACGCTTTATGATACTTGTTTTTCCTGTTCCTAACTCTCCAATGACCAAAATCTTATACAAATGTTCATGCTTGATAGACGGTGGAACCTGAAAATGGCAAAGTAAGAAATTGATATCTAACTTTCAATAATAATTTTAGAAAATATTCACTGAAGAACATAAAAACCAATTAGCCACATAAAATTGCCTTACTCGCACACATAAAAACATATAAGCAAACACATATATAAAAAACACATATACGAAAACCTATATATACACACGCAAACATATTATATTCCTTACACATAAACACACAGACACCCAAACTGCTGGCCATTGCTACACCAGGATGGTAAGCAAACAGTAGAATCATCATTATTGTACATATGCAATACAGTACACAGGGATTTACTTCACCAGTACCAGGTTTGGGATTCTTTCAGATCTTAGATCAATTTAAATCTAGTAAGATGACATGAATGTAAGTTTTTTAAGTTGCTTCCTTTTTTCCTCCCTAATACTTTCTTTTGAAACCTATAGATAGAAATAATTTTTTTTTCAGTTACAAAGTTCCACTATTCAAGACCTGTAACTGCTGGGTCAAGAATTCTGACTAAATTGTCAAATAATTTTTCTTCATTTTCAACAGCCTCTCTGTCACTTTTATTACTATCAAAATATTCACCACTATCAGTACAGTAGTGGCGGCCAAAATTGTGGACACTTTTGGAAATTTTTATGTTTTTGAACTTTGTATGCTTCTAGAAAAAGTTACGTTTCACAAAATGCAAACTTGTATATATAATTTTAAAGAGAATTTATTACTGAATTCAATACAAAACACAAAATTCAATTATTTTCAATACAAAAAAAAGTTAAACGATAACAGTTATCGATATACATTAGATAGTGATGATTGCAGTGAGTTATCAGTACTTAGTAAGGTACTCTTTATTTTTGATTACAGCTTCACATCGATGTTTCATTGAGCTGACAAGACTTTTAAGCTCTTCTTTCATTATTACATGATGCCAGGAAACAATTACAGCCTCAATTAGTTCCCTTTTATTTGATGGGCACCTCATTCGGACAAGAATTTTCAAACGGTGCCACAAATTTTCGATAGGATTGAGGTCAGGACTGTTTCCTGGCCATGACAACAATTTAATGCTCTTTGTATGAAACCACTCTTTCGATATTTTGGCCGTGTGGCAAGGAGCAGAATCCTGCAGAAAAATAAACGAAGCATTGTTGGGAAAGAGATCTCTGATGGAAGGTAGAAGTTTTGGTTCTAGAATAGTGTCAATGTATTTTCTGGCATTCAGTGTCCCATCGATGACATTAAGGCAACCAATACCATCTGCTGACATGCATGACCAAATCATAACACTAACTGGGTTCTTCACAGTTGCTTGAATGCAGTCAGGATGTAGCTCTTCTCCTATTCTACGTTTTACATATTTTCGCCCATCACTACCGAATAACGATATCTTAGTTTCATCACTCCATGTAACTTGTGACCACTGATCATCTGTCCAATTAATGTGTTCCTTTGCCCACTGTAGTCTTTTTTTTCATTGCTGAAAATTAAGATAAGGCTTTTTTCATGGAATTCTTCCTTTCAGTCCAACATCTGTTAATCTTCTCCTGATTGTTCTTGAACTGACAGAAACACCAGCATCATTCAGATCACTTCTGATGGCCGCTGATGACATTTATCTATGTTGGAAACAGTCTTTTTTATTCTTCTGTCATCAATAGATGTGGTGCACCTTTTTTGGCCTTTTCCTTCTTTGTTTTTTATTGAATTTGTCTCCTGATATCGTAAACAAAACTTTCGGACTCCAGATATAGTCACTGAACCACCCACCTGTCTTGCAATTTCAGCATAGGAAAGACCACTTTCTCGTAACACAATAATATTACATCTCTTTCTAGGTGTCAAATCTACTCTTTTATTTGATGTCATTGCTTCTTGACTAAATATTAAAAATTTTTACAAAAATTCCTACTTTTAATTGCAGTGTATAAGAAACAGGTCCTCCTTCTACAGAACAAAGCGAAATAATGAATTGTTTCAAGTGTAAACATGTCAGCTTCTAC
This sequence comes from Stegodyphus mimosarum, assembly GCA_000611955.2. Lineage (NCBI taxonomy): Eukaryota > Metazoa > Arthropoda > Arachnida > Araneae > Eresidae > Stegodyphus > Stegodyphus mimosarum. The sequence goes on from KK121782.1 coordinate 217,556, forward strand.
TGGCAGTTACTAACATTTGATTGGTTCTCAGAACAAGAACAGTGATTGGCCAGGAAAGCTAGACATTACAAACCACTTCATAACTGTGTATGAACTATCATTCATAACTTTAATATAAATAAAGTACATATAACTTTTTTGTATTGCAAATAATTGAATTTTGTGTTTTGTATTGAATTCAGTAATAAATTCTCTTTAAAATAATATATACAAGTTTGCATTTTGCGAAATGTAACATTTTCTATAAGCATACAAAGTTCAAAAACATAAAAATTTCCAAAAGTGTCCACAATTTTGGCCACCACTGTATATCTTGGCTTTAGAATCATATTACAGATTTCACTGTTCATTAGTTGTTGATGACTGGCACCCTACCTCTAATGCAATGAAAACTTCTGTTATACCATCTACATTTATTACTACTTCTCCCCATTTCTTCACTAATTCATTAACTGGCAAATTTCATTTCATTTGCAATATCTGATAAACTTTACAAACTTCAAATCAAATTCACAGCTATCATCATAAAGTTTAGCTAGCGTCTGCTATACACTATTGGTAAAGGATCATCAGATTAGAGTACAGACATGTCGTTCTGTTAAATGTTGTCTTAATTTTATTACATACTAACAAAGTTAAACTTGAATTATATTAATTTAGTTATGTATAATACTTATGCCTATTTCCTGCACAACCTCATCATATTACCTCAATTCCGAATAAATAAATTCCCACATATATTTAAGGTTCATCTAGGGAAAGCAGTACACATTTTGCTGTCTAATGCAGTCTCTGCATACCCTATATTCTAAAAGTTTTGCATCCCAATGTCTTCCCTAAATTCTAAAGATTTCATTACTCTCCCATTATCTATGCATTTTGCTGGTTGTCCAAAATACTTATCTGAGAATCAGTAGACAGGAAAAAAGCGCCAATATGGATAAATTTATTTTTAATGAATTTTTGAAAAAAGAAAAAATTGCATCTTTTGAAGATTTTCTTCTTTATTATGGAGTAAACTGAACATTTCTGATGATTCAGATATAATTTCACATAAAATCTGTTGATGGAAAACTATATTTTATTCCTTAGTTTTAATCTACAACCTAGAATTGGGAAAAGTATTTATGCATCATTTAATATAAATACAGCAGTATTTCTTGGAGATGAAGCTGTTGAAATGGGAGTATTTAAAAATATATTAAATGGAAATACTAAATTTACTTACAGATTGAATTTCAAAACATTTATAATTATGCAAAAATAATAGTAATTAAAAACATTAAAATCAAACTATGATTTATCAGTACATAACTAGGAAGCATACGTTGAATAAAAATCACTTGAGGACCTTACTTGAGGAATAGAACATTTTATTTTGGAACAAATGAAGATATGGGTAAAACTGCATATTACGAGCCAGTTTGGCGCGTTTTCGAAAAATCGCCAAATCGGTTATTTTCGCGCGTGTTAGAAAATCACTAACTTATCAATCATATCACCATATTAGATGGTTACAAATTTGAATGAACCCTGTAAACATGCAAAAAATTTATCATTTAAACATGCAAAAATATCTAAACAACCTGTAAACATGCAAAAATATCTAAAATAGAAGTTCAAGAAAAACAATGCTAAAGTATTTGAAAGTTAATAACTATGTATTTTATGGGATCAACCATATTAAAACTTTTCATAGTATCATACACCATTTTTAACACAGTAGCAAAATGGAGTAAAACGTTTTAGCACAAAATTTAAGAAATTGTAATATGCAGTAAATCAGCAATAAATGATTGGAAAGCATTGATTCTTATTTAATCTAAAACTTAGAAAAAAAAAATGCAGAAGAAAAACGAAGATAAAATTCAAAATTTCGATTCACTGAAACATGAGCAATAGTATATAGTAAAAAAACAAAAAGTGGTTAAACAATTTTAACTACGTAATTTATATTCTTATTAATAATAAACAGTAGAAACTCTCATTTGTTTCTATCCACACTAAAATGTAACAACACAATTAAGATGAAATTCAAAATAGTGCGCTCATTTCAACCATGTAAAGCCTGCGTAAATACTATAAACGGTAACCAGATTTGGAGCAATTTCGCTTCGTTTGGTGACTGGCCCCTAATCTGCAGTCTAACTGAAGATATGTAATAAGAGTAAAATGGGTAGAAGGTTTTGGTCTTTGCCTATTCGTTTTATATTAGCTCAGCAGCCAACGAGCAGTAAAACCGCTGAACACAGGTAGTTCCGACCTGGATTCGAATTTAGGCAAACAGGCTGGCTGCAAGGGCATTTTCGTGATTTTTCCCATATATAACATGTATACGAGACAGTTTCCCTTAGAAAGTCCTCCACGAAGGCATCCCTCAGATAAATAGCCTTAGTGTGCTTTGCCATATTACACTAAATCAAGTCAAACCAAAACATTATGCATTAAGTATGCTGTATATGGTAAATATAACATATGTATATGGCAAATTAAACAGCATTCACATTGAATGTCATTATTCTATTAGTATCTTTATTTTTTATTACTTTGGTTTTCCTGTTCATTGGTACTTTCTAATTATCTACATCTCTACCTCTCCCAGTTTCAATATTCAATAAAACTGTGGTGTTTTTAATTCATTTTCAAGTATACATGCAATAAAAGCTACCACACATGTGTTTTGAGTACACGTGGATTTACAGATTTTAGGTTTAGGTGAACAATATCTTTCAATATAAAATTATAAATATTGGCCATATAAAAATTCTCATAAAATTTCTTTTTTCTTAGAAAATGTTTTATTTGTTTTATTTATGAGCAGAACAATATTTGTAGAAGATTTAGCTAGTCAATAAGCATTTTTTGCCAATTTTTAAAGCCACCAGTTAAGTTTACAATTGGGTCCCCGTGTTTTTTTGGCGATTCTTTTTTGACGGCAAGATTGTGCCAGGAAGTATGTATACAAGATATACATTTTCACAGGCACAATTTGAAGATGGCCACTACACAAAACCAAAATAAAAAGTCAAAGAATTGCACAAACTTGGGGTCGATGTGCACATTGATCTATTTTCACTTAAACAGGAAGCTAAAACCAAGTTAAAACTATCATGGTAACCAGAAATGGGGTTTCATCATCAAAACTGAACAAAATTTGCTGCTAATCAAATAGGCACCTAGTTCTACATTACAGCCTAAATAATTAATGCTAGATATTAAAAAAATAACGACTTTAAAAGACAAATTGGTATTGTTCTGTAACTGGGACCAGGTCCAAAAATGTATGCATGTACGTATGTATGAATGTATTCATGTATGCCATAGAAGAGTACTGAAAACATTTTATTAATTTTATTTATTAATAAATAATTAACTAATTCAACCCTTATTAAAAGCAAGCTCTTTGTAAAAACTTGAAAAAAGCACATTAACTTTTGAAAAAATATTTCCTGCCAAAGACAAAAACTGCATGATAAATTACAAATTCAGTTTCATATTTTGTTAAACAAATCAAAATTTTAAATATCTACTCATAACAAAATAATATAAAAACATAAAACTTATAAACAAGTCTAATATGTTAAGCATTATGATAAAGATTTCACACAGAAAACCTAAGGTTTTCTAATGTATATCATGTAATATTTTCAAAGCAAGATGACCATATTCTTCAATAATGTTTGCCTTACATAAAGAGGACAAACATAAAAGATAAACAGGATAAATAATAATTACTATTCAAAATTAATAACTTAAAATTATACAAATTTTACTTTTTAACCAAACATATCATATTTTCACAAAAACATACAAGGAATAAAAAAAAAATCAATTTATAATTAAAAATTTTAAAGCATACAGAATTTAATATTTCATTTAACAGTTGAAAGGTCTCAAAAACTTCAACCATTATAATTTTGTGAATAGAACTCCGATTAATTAAAAAAAATAATAATAATAACAGTAACATTATATATTTCCATGTATATATAGTTTAAAGGGAAGCTCAAAATACTTCCTTTACATCGATATTAACAATATCATATATGGTACTTCTTCTACAGTATTAATGATACTTTTCAAGGCTCTTATACATCTATAAGGCTAACTGCAAAAAATTCTAATATTGACCTCAAAATAATAAAATCTTTTTTTGCAAGTTAACTTTGTGCTAATTTAATACTAAATTATAAAATAGCTAGCATAACGGTTTCAAAAAATCAAAAGAAAAGTATATTAATAAATAAACCTACAGTGAATTTTCAACATCTTGCTAAATAACTCATTGAAAAGAAATTTGGAGCCGAAATTTGATTTGTAACGTAAATCTTCAAAAACAGAACGAAACACTGATAAATGGAGATCACAAAATAGCAATTCAGTCAGCATAAAATGATTACTTAAAATGCTTTTAATGACATTTGTAAATCAAAGCTATAACTATCCAATACAAACACTACAGTGAATAAATAGTCAACTTCATTTATTTTTACAATATTTTCGTTTGGTATTTCAAAAAATAATACTTAACCCAAGAAGTGACAGTAATTTGTCTATAAGCATAATTATCAGTTACATAACGCATATGCAAGACGAATAAATTTAAAATATTTAATTATGGCTTCTTATTCCTGTATTTTAATATTCTGATTTCAGAAAAGAAACGTATCAGCAATTTTAAAAACAACTCACATAATCAAACTCACCGAGTTTGCCATCAAAATATTAAATTATTGCGTTGATTCGACAAATACGAGTCTCGCTATCAACTGCATACAAATTAACCAGTGTAACATGCGCTTGAATTTCATGCCACTCCAACTCTATCACATGATAAAACAACACGTGACATAATAAACAAAGTGTCAAGGGGCGCTATTCATCAAAGGCGTGTTTCTCGTTTAAATGCAAATATGAAACAAAAACTTCTAAAAAATTATCTAAAGAATTTCAAAACAACAGAAATGTGTGAATAAATTTTGAAGTTCATGAGAGATGCTAAACAACAAAAATGGGTGTGAAAGGGAAAAGAAAAGCTTCTGCCTTGTATTCAGCATAATGCAGCAGACAAGTGTAAAACGTTAGTTTCTGTTTCCCTTTGTTTCGTTGATAAATATGTATTAAAAAATGGGATATTATAATTTCTCCGCAACAGCTAAAAAGCAATTTAACCGCCCGGCATCTAAGATTTTAGAAATCTAATTTTTACCTTTGCTTATTGACGAACAAAGAAAGCTCAACAAAGAAGGCGCTCAAATCGCGAACACCCCGGAAGATTCCGCTTCCGGTCTTGCTGTGTTTGTTTATGTTGATGTGAATTTTTTTTTAAGTTTTTAATTTTTTGTTTTATTCTGATAAATACAGATGTATGCATAAATGGAAATCGAGTCAATGTTGTGTGGCTGTGAGCTGTACCATGAGAGCTAAAACTAATTTATTAGCTAAACTAAAAATGTTCTCATTTCCTAGAAATCCATCAAGTAGGCGTCTATGGTGGTGGGGAGGGGGTTGCCGTTCGTAGACAAAACTGGACTGCGAATAATTCATCTACTGTTTCGCAGTAATCATTTTATTATGGGTAGGGAATACTTATAAGCATTTTATACTATACTAACGGATATGTAAACATATATGACAAGGATCTTTGACAAGAATTACGAAGAAAGACGGACGACTAAAACCCGCCGGGAACTGAAGAAATTCAACCAATCAGAATAAGCCACCGCCGGAGACCGTTTTTGGCGACCAATTTTTAATGCCAAGAATTAAAGCATTTGTTTTTGAGTCATTTTCCGCTGGTACGGAACTTTTCGTACATATCCTGATTGTATATTTTTCGTTTGGATTTGTAATGATTTTTTAACTAACCTGTATTGAAAGGCAACAGAGTGAATATGTAAAATTCGTAGGATTCTCATGTGAACTGTGTAATAAAATTTTAAGCTAAAAAAGTGTACTAATGAATCCCCGCGTGTTTTTATCGTGTGGTATCTTAAAAACCAAAAATTATTCTCTGGTATGAATCTTCGAACGTTCCACTTCATTCTGTAACACTGAAAATTACAGAGAGCATTTATTTTCTGATCATCAAGTAACAAATGCACATGTAAAAGTCTTTCTCAACTTTTACTGTGTGGAAGATACATTGCTTTACTTTTTTTTAATATTAGGGACCGAAATTTAGTGAACCAAAGCCCTCAAGCTTATATTTTTTTCAGAAAGTTCCTAAATACTAACAAAATATAATTTGATTAAAAAAAATTTTTTTTAATGTATTGCATTTTGATATTTGGTTTTGAAGAAATTTAACACATTGAATAAATTTGATTCTAAAAATCTCAAGTATATTGTATTTTTTAAAAGATTAATATATAATTTAAAAATTATTTATTTAGTTAATAACATTTGGAATTCTCTCCCAGTTTCAACACATGAGAAATGTACATAATATGTTAGAAAAGCCTTCCAATTTTTATATTTGAAACTTAGTGTAATTAAAGTAATGAATTTATATTTGATTTTCTTAATAATGTTTTGTCAGAAAAGACTATATGCAATACTTTTACAAACATCAAAAGT
>KK121782.1:227545-264597 GCA_000611955.2 Stegodyphus mimosarum
ATTTTTATTAAATTGCAGTACATTAAATAATGAGAACCTGGATATCACCAAGCCATTTCAAATATACGAGTGAAGACATTTCACACTACAGTAATTTTTATCAATAGTAAATAAAGGGTATGAGGAAATCAAAAGGTTATTCGGTAACGACAGAGCAAATTGAGTGAGATAGAAAGCTTTGTTTTTTTTTTAAATCTTGTACATTCTTGACTTATCACCCCTATAGTAATTTTAGTTACCTCAAAATAATAATCAAAACAAAATGAAATGCTGCTACCTAAGAAGCGCTCATGATTTCCATAACGTAAACAAATCGTTACCATTACATTACAAGTCTGGCAAACTATCTCGTATACCAGTTTTGCACAAAAATTGCGTTTGGTGAACAGAAAATAATGCCAAAAGTCCCCCAGCGCAACGGCCCTTTCTGATTGGTAGAATTTCCTCAGTTCCCGGCGGGTTTTAGCCGCCCGTCGAAGAAAGTATCAGCGATGCTTTGGCGACGATTTGAGGTTCTGCTATTATTTCCGAGATACCAATGTTTCATTATGTTGTAGGAATTCACATATTGTTATATGATCTTTAGGTGGAGTGTTTTTCAGTTTTTAAGCATCTAGGAATTTTTAAATATATTAAAATCTTAAAAAGGTTTACATTCATGTAATCACGTTTTGGAGAAAATACTATTTGCCGATGCTTTTTTTTCATGTTATATTGGTTTATTTTTGGAATTCAAATGATTTTGAGTACACTAATTAAAATTTACTCAGCATTTGTTTAATATATTTTAACTATAATTTTTATTCTTAGTATGCACATGGTATTGTTTGTGAAAATTGCAATATTTTAAGAGAGTACATAGGAAAGTATTAGTATATGAAATATCAAATAGAAGCTTTTATTCGAAAACGGATTGCTGTTAACTACAAGAAAAATAAATAAACGAGTAAATAAAAATAAAATTGTTCAACTGTCACCCAAAAATTAGAAGAATGACTCGCAAACGCCAGTACGGGAGACAAAAACCTTTAACTTACCTGAAATAAAAATAACACATTCTTAAAGTAAATGAATTCCATTAAATAGCATGGAATTCAAAAACTATATCTTCAAAACACAGCATATTAAGAAGGCATTTATGTATTCGTACAGGACGAATAAAACCAACATATTCATATAAGAACTGAACCTTATCTGTAATAAAAATGACACATTCATAGAATAAATAAATTCAATTAAACATGGAATACAAATATATATTCAACACATACTATTTTAAAAAGTCATTTATGTACTCATTGTACTCATATAGGAAGAATTATAGAAGGACATACAAGGAAGAATTATTTTAATCCCCAAAACTTGTTTAATGATACTACGATAAACACTATATAAGTCGGAATCTCGGGAAATAAAAAAAGTAGCGATAACTGAACAAATCTGGCAATTTTTGCATTAAAATAATTCTTTATTATTAAATATAGCAATATTCGTCGCTACTGAAAAAGAGAGATTTAATTATAAATAAAACGTTAAGCAAAAAATATGGGGGAAATGTTAAATAAAATTAGAAACTATAGCTTGAAAAACTACAAAACTTCGTAGAGAAACATTATACCAGAAGTGGAATTCACAGTTCCGGTAGAAGCATTGTTTGTTATTGTTTACATGGAAAACTTGGTCAATTTAAAAATCAGTAGAAACTTTAATCACTAGAAACTAATGTACAAAAAAAACTTTAAGAAATATATTAGGTGTTGCAATTACGGATAAATACAGCATAAGAGACTCTTTTTATTATTATTATTTCAATACTGTCAGAATAAAAAAGGGGTATGTTGCGAAAAATTCGGCGTTTGCGCCTGTATGTAAGCTTTCCGGCATAGCATTAGGGTTGCCATAAAATAGTGTATGGGAGGGTTGCCAGATTGGCGATTTTATCGCCCATTTGGCGACCAAATCGGCGATATCCCACGGTCTAATCGGGAAGCTTCTAGAATAACTTCCTGTCGAGATATTTCTCGAAACGTGTGGAACCTAAGGAAAAGCTATATAAACCCCTGCGTTTCTGAGAGCCGGCATTGTGAAGTTGCGAGCAGTGTGTGAGAAGTGTGATTAGTTGTGATTATTGCGAGAATAGCTGCTTACTGTGAGTGCTAAGCAACGCGAGAGTTTTGTGAACGGAAAGCGATCGAGATAGTGCTTTGCCGTGAAGCTACCTTTACAGTATAGTTTGACAGTGTATGGGTGATTGTTCCACGGTGTTTATTATAAGTTTAGTGTTGCCTTGAAGCTGCCTTTACAGTTACAGCCTGAAGCTGTGTTGCTGATTGTTTCAGCGTATTTATTGTAGATTTTCGACGCTTTTAAAGGTAATTTTGGAACTGAGCTGTAAATAGTGATTCTTGTAAATAAATTGTGCTTTTTATTGTTCTGCATCGTGTTTTCATCGGATACTCTCAAATCCACGAACCCGTAAAACGCAACAATACTCATGATTCTAAATAAACTACATACATAATGAAGAAAGTACTTAATTTGTTTAATTAAATCAAATTTTAATATTTCTTCACAATGAAAATCTAGTATTTTGCGGAAAAGAAAGCCAACGTTTTGTAATTTCGCGAACATAGGAAGTAAATTTTAATCAAAAACATGAAAACAACTTTATAATGATTTCATCTATGAGAAAAGAAGTAATTGGAAAGATTTTGAGTTATTTCCCTAACAATCATTTGCATCCTCTGATGTTCGAGTGCTTTTAAAAGCAAGTTTTTGAAACGCATGTTACCTATACTATTTTGATACTTTCATTTCTCTTAAACAAGAATTTAGTTGGTAACTATTTGCTCAAGTGGTAGCTTCCGTGAACAGGGCTGAAACTGGACATTTTACAATTTGGTGCAAACTCTGCGACTCCATAATTTTACCGTCCATTGCCGCCTCGTCGGTTGAGCATGCTCTGGCAGAGTACTTCCGAACCCTACCCCACTTTTCGAATTTTTGACGTCACAGAAATATCGACGAGTTTTACCTGGCAAATAGCTATTAGGCGTATTTTCGAAAGAGCTAATTGCGAGATTATGATTGGAAATTTGCGCAAAATCTTCAGTGAATAGTTATTGTTTATTGGCGTAACTGATGATGTATCGTACTCAATTACTGTATTTCAAAAAAGATAAGCACAAATCACTGAAGTGTACATAAACAGTATTTACAATTAAATGTGATATGGAGTAGTAAATGTGATGCATTCATCACAAAATTCAGCGATGTCAGTAGTTGATTTTTTGTCAAGCTGAAATACGTAATATGGAAAAATTCTAATTATTAATAATGTGGGGTATTTGTTCCTCTCTTCCACTAACAGTCATTTGAAGCATTTTAGCTTGTATTTCCATTCATGTGAAACTGTAAAAATATGGAAAAATTTCCACAGAAACGTAATTTAGCTGAGAAACAAAACAGGAAAAAAATGGGTTGGCATCATGGAATTGATAGGTCTAAAATAAAATTAAAATATTTGACATTGTTTGCACACTGGATAACTGTGCCTAGAGCCAGTGCAGTTACGCCAGTTGTACAAAATTTTGGAATTTAGAGAAACATTGAGCAGTAAAATTTTTGAGTCTAGGGGCGGAAAATTTTTAGAATTTAGGACCCACAGAGATTGCATGGCAGAGCAAAATGTCTCTGCTGAATCTGGGACTCCAGTGCATTGTTATATTCTTGTAAGGAGTATATGACTGAATACAGAGATTCATTCTGAGTCATGATCGTGGTATCATCAACATACATAGCATTATGTGATATGTCATTCATGCAAATAAAGAATCAAATCGGTTGCACATTAGTTAAATCATCATTTGACAATAAAAATATACAGCATTTGAAAAGAATTTTGAATGTTTTTTAACATTTCCCAGGAATTGGAAATTAAACATTTCATTATTTTAATTTTGATTTTATTGTTTTCCGCTTGATTCGTGCATTATGTTTGATGTTTTCCAAACAGCTCGAACCGAAGTAGCTTAGACAGTCTAGTTTTTTCGTCTGTCTCAGTAGTGTCTTACGTGCAGTTTGTACTAGTAGTATGCATTGTTTATAAACTATGTTTCTTATTTCTAATCAAATTTGTTGCCAAGTAAGCACATGACATTTTCTAAGTATTGGAAAATTAAATAGCATAAAAATAATAAAAATAATTTTGCTTTAGTTGCAGTTTTGTTCATGATGGATAAATGGCTAAAAATAGGTGCCCAATGTTCACGAGAGAAATGGGAATGATAGACCAATGTCTAATAAACTTAGAAAAACTATTAATTAAAATGCAAACAAAAATGAATCCACTGGCTCTTTTTCTACTTCTAATAAAAATTGAGTAACCATCAAGACGAGTTTATTACATAGTGTTTCATATGTTGCGTTATCGATGGAAAATGAATATCCATTGTACAATGCAGTGAAAAATTGGTGCACAAAAGCATCAAACCTGCTAAATTAAAAACACATTTAAAAACTAAACTTAAAGATTTAGTAAATAAATCTGAAGAATTTTTTAAGAATTGAGCTGAGAGTATGAAAAATCAAAATGTATTTTTGAAAAAATATACAACTGTATCTGAGAAGGCTTTATGGGGCAATTAAAATGACATCAATTATGCATAGAGAAAAATATAGTAATGATTTAATAATTCCTCAAATTACTTAACTCAAATGCAGATAATGTTAACAAATCTGATACCAAAAATGTACCTGTTAAATCTAATAATTTGGCTGACTCATCTCATATTATTCCTGGTATTTCCTATCCCAATGTCACAGCTGGTACTGTTACTAAAAGTATACCTAATTCTGCACACAATGGAAAAAATGTCAACAGTGATAATGTATCTGGTTCTTGTTCACTTATGGAAATTTGTTATGGTAAGATCTTATGGTTTGTTTGTTTGAAAAGTTAATCAAAGAATGTTACAACATGTTCAATGGTCATTCTATATCTAACATACTTAAGAAAATAGCGGCTAAAATGCCGGAAATCCAAGCCTCTGAATATGCTATAGACAAACTATTTCTACTTTTATCTTTTTGAGGAAATCTTTGCCAGCTGCAATTAATTTACTCATCCTTGTAAATATATTTAAAAAAAATTAAAAGGATATATATATAAAGGGTATATTATTATATGATTTTGCTTCTATATGTTTGAAATAGTAATTCCCACTTTCTCGGCCAGATGCTTCTTATATTATTGTGCCTTTGTTTATGTTTATATGTTTTTTCACTACTTATTTTCTTTCCCTGTTTTATGCATTTTTTCATTTTATGTACCTTATCACCAACAGATTCGTACTTCCAATTCCTATGTCTGTGTTATATTTCTTTTACAACACTTTCTGTCACCAGCTTGCACAGACTACAAGATGCTTGATTGCTATTTTGCTTCCGATTTTTTGGACCGAGTACATCATTAGTGCATTTTTCTTGTCTGACATTACTACACCTCTCGGAGCTAGTTTTAGGACTATTCATTTGATTTATGTTCGAGTTCCAAATTTCCTCTAAATTTTTCAAATTGTTTAGTCGTTTATTTTTGACATAATTAAGAAGAGCTCAATTTTTGTTCGATCAGGGGTAGGGCCTTTGGCCAAGGCACCCTGGTGACTATCACCACTCCCACACCGGTCCAGTAATGATTTAAAAACAATAGCGTTATCAAGAGGTACCATTTCTCACCAAATTTCTGTCACATCATGTACTATGGAAATAACTTTTTTCAAACTGAATAGAGAATCTTGTCTTTGCTATACAACTTGATGAAACTACCGACATTACTAAAACATCCCAATTCATTGTTTATTTGAGATATATTTTTGAAAGCAACATAGTAGAATATTTCTTATGGTGTAAAAATCTGGAAGCTAAAACAACTGGAGGGAAAATATTAACAGATATTTTAAAACAAATAATCTACCTAGACGCACTGTGTCACAGTTTGTATTGATGATGCTACAGCATTTAACAGGTAATAAGAAATGACTCAGAGGGTTAATAATGACGTGAGACATTATTATTGCATACCGCAGTCAGTTGACTCTCACGCAGAAAAATGCTATGGCATATCGTCGATCTGAGAAATAAAGTTCACATATCTTCGGAAGAAAAGAAACATGCATTGGAAAGTTCATTCATTAATAACGATTGGTTAGGAAAATTCAGTTACATGGTAGGCATTTTCGGAAAACTTAACAATTTGAATTTATGTCTACAGAGAAAAATTACAAACATTTTAATACTGAGCATCAATATTAAAACTGAGCACCTTTAAAAACTAAGCTAATACTTTGGCAAGGAGAACTGAACAAAAACAACACAGACGTGTTTCCATGTTTTTCGGAATTAACTAAAGAAAATAATATAGATTTCTTGTTTAAAGACACGATTTCTCAACATATGATACAACTGACAGAAAACTTTTTAAAAGATTTCCAAATAAGGAATTAGGTTGGGTTTGTGACCCATTTTCCTTTGATATTTTCAATTCCTTAAATGAAAAAGAACAATTAATTGATGTTTCAAGCGACGAAATTCTGTGTGCTCAATGCAAATCTCTGACTTGCCAAAAAACTTGGTTATCGACTGGAAACGAACAAGTCGAATTAAAGGGAATGAAAATAAATTATTTCTTCTTATATATAAAACTGTATTGTAAACTTTAGCTTGGTAAAATCCCAATATATGGTACAGCCTTGGCGTTACACCAAAATGACTCGTTTACTGTTCATCATAATGTCACCAAATCCCATGTGTATCATATGCTAGGATTAAACTATTTATTTTTCTATTTGCAAAGCTGGAAATTATAATGAGTCGATTACTATTCATCTAAATGAAATGAATAAAAATTCCACATTGGAATCTGAAAACAGACTATCGGTGAAATCTTCCAGTGATATTTCAACTCCCTTGGAACTTTGGAAAAGCATGCAAATATAAGGTTCTGGAAATAGACAAGTTATTCATCTTTTCTCACTGAGGATTTAATCCTAATATATGGCATACATAGGACTTGGCGACATTACGATGAACAGTAAACTATTCATTTTGTTGTTGGCGACTCAGCGATTTTGAAAAATCTTAAAAATCGCCCCGAGGCAATACCATATACTAGGATTTTACAATTAGCTTATATTTGAAAGCTGCCAAAATGCTTATGTTATATTTATCTGTTATATCAGCACTGAAATTAGATTTCTCACTGAAACAGAAATAATTTAGCTATTGAATTATCAGAATTTCTACTTGAATTTGGAGAATATTTTTATTGAAATATTCTTTCTCTGTGCCATTTAGTTGCATCTATTACAAACTAAAGATTAACGAACTGTTTTTGTAACATTTTAAATTCGTTGTCATATTGATCTATGAAGTACAAGATTAGTCAGTTTTTATTATGTAATTAACAAATAATAGTTTTGAAACAACCAAAAAATTTTCTGCGGAAATAAATTTTTGTCAAATATGTTTCAAAACGGAAATAAATAAAAAGAAAATCCAATTATAATATTCACATCCCTAATTATTCAAACAAAGTAATTTGCTTTAATTTTTATAATACAATATGTTTTACAGTGATAATGAAAAATCTAATGTCTAAGGTATTTGACGGAAGCACTTCCGCAAAGCCGTTGGCGCCGTTGCAGTTTTACTCTCCAAGCTCACCAACGATTGATCGATGTCGACGATGAGCGGCGTACGGTTATTAAACACATGGAAGCAAGCCGCGTAAAAGTGATATTTAGTGAATATAATCAAAATAAGTTAAATAATAAATGACATAAATTCAGGTTAGCAGACAAAAACATATATATTTAGCATATGATGTAAAAGTAACCGAGTAAATGTGATATAGGAAAATAAATTTGTATTAAATTAAAATTAGCACAGAAAACAATATATTAAGATTAACGGAATTGAAATAATCATCTAATAATGAGATCTTTGTAATAATGAACCCTTTTCTTGAAAAAGTTATCTATTTAATGGAAAAAATTAGTAAAATTCAGATCTCTCTTTAAATATCTTTCAATATTATAAAATTCCAAAATATTCCTGCTTTTAACAGTGCAGTTTCTAAGGAAATTATAAAAGCATAAAATCAAAAAGCTACGTTTATAATTAATATTTTCATTGCATAATTTCAAAGTACTTTCAAAACTATGAAAATCCATTATCATCACATAAATGAAATCAGCAAATATTCTCATTTAAATAGAAACTGAATTGCAACTATCTGATTACATAAAAGTTCACTAATTACATAAAAATGTTTCTATCTATTCATTGTTAAAAATTCATAAAAATAACATGAAAATCCGAAATAATAATAATACATATATGAAGAAAAATTTAAATCTGCAAATGCGAACAACGAAGGCAGTAATTGAACAAAAATAAACGTAAGAGCAATGGTTGCAACCTTCGAACAAACGAATCGGCTGAAACTGACGAGTTACCAGGTTTGAACTATTATTGCCAATGTTGGCGGTGTTTACATTTATTGGGTGCTTTGCGGAAGAAAACCGTATTTGAAGATTAAAACAAACCAAACTATGAAATTATATAACAAATACACTTCCAAACTATATATTTAATACTGTTTACAAGTGTATAAACAAAGTTCTGTTTATGTTACTTCTCGTCCTTCAGCAACTTCGCGCATGCCCAAGAATTATCCACCCAGAAGAAACTAGTCGATTTTTCTGTGACGTCAGAGATTTGAAAAGTGGGGTAGGGTTCGGAAATACACGCTCTGGCGCTGTACGCCCTTGCATTTTTGTAAAATGTAAAAAACAATTAATGCTCACAGAATCCTAACAACCCTGAAAAACTCTCCTCTAAAATTTAATTCTCTGCGTGCGTCGACATACACAAAAAGTTTGATGCATTTAGAGGTGAATTTTATTTCGCCACAAATTTGTTACGAATATTTCTCTGATGGAGTGATGTAGCATTTAGATTTTCCTGTACATTTTCATAAAATTTTTACATTTCATGACAACTTATTGCATTAAAATTTAGCACAGTTTTTATTATCTCAATGATTAACTCGAATTTCTCCTTCCGTCATTCCTTACTATTCATAACAAAAAATACTTTTTTTTATCATCTGCCGCATTTCTTGAAATTTCTGAAAAGAATGCAATGTAGGGTGCAAATGTTATTGTGGTGCTATATGACCTGATCTACTGGAGTCAACAAGCGCCTGGCCCCAGTCACAACCCCAAGCTCTTATTGGACACTACTTGTGATGTCATAGAGTGACGAAATGAATTCCTCGCGGCATTTTTGCGCGCGAAAAGCTTGCTTTAATTGCAAATTCTCTGTTGCAATACACAAATTCACATTTATACAAAACATAACCAAGACCAAAAAAGTATAAGTTCACCTAACTTACACGAAACCGATAATAAAATCTCTTCAACCTGACGTCATAAACGGCAACCAATAAGAACAGGGGTGGTGGCTGGGGCCAGGCGCTTGTTGCTGTTTGCCGATGAATAGCATGAGAAGGTGAAAGCCATTGCTGTTCTCTTAATGTCAAGCCTGGATATTAAAAACCTCTGCGTCTGTGGCATTACGCTAGATTAGCTAAAATTGCCTTTCCATTCCTTTGTCAATGCTTAAACATTTTAAGCATTGACAAAGCCATATCTTTTTTGACATCCTCTTCGAAGTGTCTTTACTTGATAGGCATGATGTTTAGCTAGACAGTACACTGAAGAAAGATCGAACTTGTTGAACCAACTGGCGCGAAAAATCCTGTTATTGCTGCCGATAGACGGCACTATATAAAGTCGATGTGTGTTGATGTCCAGGCTCGACTTTGGGATTTTTATGGTCATGGCTGACTTTTCATTAGCTTATTTTTAGTTCAAGCTACAACATTTTGACGAAGTCATGTCTTTTGTGGTGGCGAAGTTACTGCAAAGAAATTCTATATAATGGCCATGGCTAACACCTCATTTTGCTATTTTTCTTAACGAAGGAATGCAGGTCTTTTTTGATTGCTTTATCATGTAGTTTCTCTGTTATCGAAAGAGATGACAGTGTCTATTTTGTTAAGACTTTTGTTTGCCCGTATTACTCACTGAATAGTGGGTGAATATATATCTTAGCAGTCGAGCTAGTGAATGTTGAAAGATGTTTGAATGTGGGTAAAGGAATTTCTATTCACAGTTGTTAAAAGGTGCTCCAGGAACTAACGATGTGTGTCAATCAAATGATCGCAATTTAAAGTATAATTATTCGAGGACCATAAGAATCAGCTAAGGTCCTGCTATTAACCTTTGAGTCCAATCTTAAGTCCCACAGAACACCTTATTTGCCAAATTAGCGCTTGAACACAAAAAATAAATAGACCGCTATTCGGGTTCTTTTAGGATTCCAGACCCGTTGGTTCAGCAATACTTTCACTTCTGTCGCCCCATACGTTACTCAACAGAAAATGGTCACTGTTCTATCATTGTCGAGCCGTTCCTAGCCGGGGTTCAGCACGTAAAAGTACGCGGCTAGACTCTTGTGTTACCACGACTAAATATTTAAAATTTATTGTAAGTACTTTTTATACAATTTGTCATATGCGAGTACTTAGTGAGTATGAAGTAAAAATTTTATTAATCACTGAGCACTTTTTTTTTAAATTGGGGGATAGCAATCGTAGGAAAGTACGCAGGCAGCCAATGGCCTAGGAACGGCCCTGATTCTTGTATTGGTTATTTCTTTAGCTTTCTTCCTGTCATTTGTTTTACAGAATTTCTGAATATCAGATGTTAGTTTACTGAAACGAGCTCCTTAATTCCACTTTGTCTTTAGACATACTCCAGACCAGTACTTTTCTGAACTTGTAGTGTTAGTGAAGTTTAGAAAGAGTAACACTATTCAATAATATCAATCATTAATTTTATGATCGAGCAACCCAGAGAGAGTGTCAATGTCTAGTTTGATCCACAAATTTCAAAATGTGTGTAAACAATCCCTGTTAAAATTATTTAAAAAAATGTCACGAAACTGAATTGAAAAATTAAATGAAAGCAAAGAACTGTCGCATATCAAATGATGATGAGTGACAACTTGAGAATGCTGAAAATCAACAGGAAAGAGAAGCTCATCCACAAAATTCTAATCTGCTACAAACATTTTAGCTAAATTAAATTCCCTTTTCCAAATAAAAAATATGGTGTATCAAATTTTATAAATTGTAAATTAACTGACGATGAAAAACAAGATTTTCTTGAAAATATTATGGCTCTAACAGCAACGTACATGTTTCCAAGTTCTTCATTTGTCAATAAAAGTATACATACACATTAATTTGGATGCTATTGGCTAACTTATTCGAAAATTAAAGATGGAGTATATTATATATATTGCGTAATATTCGCCAAAGGACATACAAATCAGTTCAACAATCAACAAGAAGTGAATGAGCCTTTTCCCTACTGAAGAAAATACACTCTTAGACAAAAAAACAAAAAAAAGAACAAAAAAAAAACGACGCACCAAGAAGGAGTTATCGGAATGGGACGAGAATCGGTAGAAGTGATGTACATGTACAGAAAACCAAATGATTACAGTTTGAGAAAAATTGGATGATTTATTGAAGTAACAGAGCTTCACAAAGTGAAAAAGTCAGTAACGCGTTTGTTCACCTCTGGCCTTTATGCAAGCACTTATTCGGCTTCACATCGATTGATAGAGGTTACGGATGTCCTCCTGAGGGATATCGTGCCAAATTCTGTCCAACTGGCGAGTTAGATCGTCATCATGCCGAGCTGGTTGGAGGGCCCTGCCTATAATGCTCCAAGCGTGCTCAATAGCAGAGAGATCCAGCGAACTTGCTGGCCAAGGTAATGTTCGGCAAGCAGTAGAAACATGTGCAGTGTGGGGGCGGGCATTGTCTTGCTGAAATGTAAGCCCAGGGTGACGTGACATGAAGGGCAACACAACGGGCCTTAGAACTTCGTCGACGGATGTAAGGTTGTGCTGTAAGGTTGCGATGGATGACAACCAAAGGAGTCCTACTATGAAATGAAATGGCTCGCCAGACCATCACTCCTGATTGTCGGCCTGTCTGCCAGAAGACAATCAGGTTGGTATCACACCGCTGTCCGGGGCGTCTCCAGCTCGCCTTCGCTGGTCATCGGTTCTCAGTTCAAAGAGGGACTCATCACTGAAGACTATTCTAATCCAATCAGTGACATTCCAGTGCGAATGAACCCGACAAAACTGCAAACGGGCTTGACGTTGTACAGAGATCAATGGTAGTCGGCGCAAGTGGCGGCGTGACCTCAGCCTCCTTTCTGTGAGCCGTCTATGAATGGTCCTTGCGGTCACTGAAGCACTAGGTGCACATACAATCCATAATAATGATGCATCTGAGCTGTGAGTGCCGCTCTGACTGTGGCGAAAGGCTAATTTCGCAATAGGCAGATTTCAATTCGCAGTTAAATCCTTTCTAAAATCTGTCTACGAAGAAATCTATATATCTATCACTGATACGAAGAAACTTTAATTTAAATATTTATTTACAATATATACAGTTAAACAGTTAATAAATCATTATTATGCAATTCTACGAAACAAAGGATAAGGTTTACTACGCCTTTCCCGTCTAGCGTCTAACATCTAATTAATTTTTTCTACTTCAGGTGGGGGCGCTGCTATCGCTGCATGACATCATATTTCTCTACACTCCTACACACCTGAACTCATGGAGTTCACACAATTAAGAAGAATAAGAATTAAATCCAAATAAAATGAAAATACTTACAGTTACTTACTGTCACAAACTAAAAAAAAAGGAAAAAATATTCTTCTGAACATCTACTAAAATATAAAATAAAACAAATTAATCAATTAAATGTAAGAAATTATTGAATAATCAATAAGTTCAAAAAGTTCTCCTTAAATATCGGAGTTGATAGTTCAGTTAATAGTTCTAAAGTTTGTTCACAACTTCTAAAGGATATATCAGCTGTATGGGTCTCTTAATTTGTCTTTGGACGTCTTAATTAAACAAGAACGAACATGTTGATCTCGTCCTCTGTATAACTCTATTACCACACTAAGTTCCCATAAGAGTTTGAACTTTGTAGATCCTTCCAAGAGAACGACATCTCCAACCTTTAATTCTTTACTATGGCTAAGATTATTCGAATGGTGGGCCGTTCGCAAGTCAAGTAGATATTGTTCCTTCCATCTTTTCCAGAGATGTTCTAAAAGTCTTGTTTGGTACACTTGTCGTTTCATCAGATATTTTCTATTCGAATTCTTGTCAATCATCTCGATAAAATGAAGTGGATAATTATGATTTTTTCGACCAAAGTTGAGAAAATGTGCTGGTGTCAGAGGCTCTGGTTCTTCCAAGTCATTGTAAGTATAAGTTAAAGGTCTTTGATTTATGACATATTCAACTTCTGTCAAAATAGTAGTCAACTCTTCAAAATGTAATAGGGCTTTTCCAAGTGTTTTTCTCAAACAATCCTTCACAGACTTCACTAAACGTTCATAAAATCCTCCCCACCATGCAGCACATTCTGCGATAAATTTCCAGTTTATCTTTTTATTGGCAATAAAATCTTGAAATTTGGAATCCTTCAGTACTTTTGAAAAACATTCGAATTGTCGATTTACCTTTTGAAAAGTTTTGGCATTATCCGAGTAAATTGTGTCACAACATCCTCGCCTTGATACGAACCGTCTAAAAGCCATCAAAAAATTTTCTGTTGACATACTGGAGACTAGCTATAAATGAAGGGCTCTTGTAACAGCACAAGTGAAAAGAACTATGTACGATTTATCACTTCCTGATGCAGATCTAACCCAAAGTGTGCCCGCGAAGTCCACTCCAGAAACAAGAAATGGTGGAGTCTTGACTATTCTGTCTTTAGGCAGCTGTGCGGTTATCTGTTGAGCAGGTTTTGCTGTATACTTTCTACAAATAAGACAGTTTCTAAGTATCTTCTTCACAAGCTGTCGGCCTTTCGGTATCCAGTATTCTTTTCGAAGGCTGGTCAAAGTGGCTGTAACTCCACTGTGCATCAACTTGTTATGTTCTCTTTCAATAATCAGTTCCGTAAATTTCGAATTTCGAGGCAAAAGGATAGGATGTTTTTCTTCGGTGCTGAAATCGGAAAATTGTAATCTTCCTCCAAGCCGTAAGATTCCTTTATCGTCTAAAAACGGGGAAAAGGAATATATGGATGACTTCTTAGATATGCTTTTATCAGCTTCTAATGCCGAAATTTCCACATTATATGCTACTCTTTGAATTCTACGGATCCAGAATTCTTCTGCAACTTTAAGCTCTTCAGCTGTGGGAACATCTGTGAAGTTTGCATGTTTCCTAGCTTTCAAAGTGAAGCGTCTAATCCAAGATGTTATTCTTAATATTTTCATGAGATTACTGTACTTGGAAATATCAAACAATTCATCCTTCTCTTGTACGATACATTTATACTGTTGGGTACAAGAAAACGTTTTTCTATATTCTAAATTTTCTTCTTCAACAACGTCCACATTACCAGAGGGCCAAAATTCTGAAGACTGTAAAAGCCAGGGTGGTCCATGCTACCAAAGTTGGCAATTTCTTAAATTAGCAACACTAGTTCCTCGTGATATGAGGTCGGATGGGTTGTCTTTTACAGGGCAATAATGCCAATTACAGTTTTTAGTTAGTTTCTGAATTTCATAAATTCTGTTTTTGACGAAAGGTTTAAATCTTTCGGGAGATCCGTGAATCCAAAAATAAGTTATTTGAGAATCAGTCCAATGGAAGGGGATTACTTCGTATTTCAAACATTTTGCGATTTTATCACTCAACCTGGCGGACAAAAGTGCGCCCAAGAGTTCCAATCTAGGAAGTGTAAGTGATTTCAGAGGTGCAACTCTACTCTTGGAAGCAACAAAAATTGTTTTAAAAGTTCCATTGTTCAAAACTATTCTTAGATATACCACGCATCCATAAGCTTTCAGACAAGCATCAGAAAAGCTATGGAGTTCTATTCCTTTCACATCTACATCTAATATTCCCTCTAAATAGTAACGCGGAATTCTGAGGTGGTTCAGTTCTTTAATTTCTTCGTACCAGGCTTTCCATTTATGACTAAGATCAGGTGGCAGTTCTTCATCCCAATCAATTTTGGCAGACCAGATTTCCTGAATCAGACACTTTATTCTAATGATGAAAGGGCCGTAAAATCCGACAGGATCAAAAATACGCCCTGCAGTTTGCAATAGGAAACGTTTTGAGTTAATTGACGAGGATATGAAATTTGTTAAGTGTTGAGTGTCAAAATAAAAATTATCATTATCCGTATCCCAGTTAATTCCTAACACTTTGATGGGGACAATTTCAGGAGATTCTTGTATCGAAAATTCTTTGTGATGCCAAATGTCTTTGAGTTCTTTTGAATTAGTATGCCACTTATGTAGTGACATGCTAGCTTCAT
Organism: Stegodyphus mimosarum; assembly: GCA_000611955.2. Taxonomy (NCBI): domain Eukaryota; kingdom Metazoa; phylum Arthropoda; class Arachnida; order Araneae; family Eresidae; genus Stegodyphus; species Stegodyphus mimosarum. Next base: position 243,058 of record KK121782.1, read on the forward strand.
TAAAAATGTTCACAATTTCTAAACTTGTTTTCAGGGCTTGTTCTAAATTTTGTTGACCACCAATATTATCATCAACATACAGACAGTTATTTAAGAGTTCCACTGTTTCAGGATATATTTCTGAATATTTTTTAAGGTGATGCTTAATGGTAGCAGCGAGTAAGAAGGGACTAGACTTAACTCCGAACAAAACTCTTGTAAATCTAAAGGTTTTCAAGTTTTCATTGCTATCATCAGGATCATCTTTCCAAAAGAATCGTGTAACGTCCCTATCTTCTTCATTCAACTCTATTTGTAAAAAGGCTTGTGTAATGTCAGCTGTTAAGGCTATCGAATTTTGTCTAAATTTTATCAGTAAATCAAAAATATCAGGATATAAGTTCGGACCCGTATATAAACAGTCGTTTAAAGAAAGTGTCTTTGGTCTATGTGCTGAAGCATCATAAACTATTCTTAGTCTGCTTGTTGTTCTATCATTTCTGATGACTGCCCTATGAGGTAAATAAAATAGAGTCTTGTCATTTCGATTGTCTTCCTTAACTGGTTCAATAATATGTTTTAACTCGTAATCTTTTAAAACCTCTGTATATTGAACAAATAAAGAGTTATCAATTTTAAATTTGTTACTTAATTTCTTAAATCTTTCAAGTGCTACATCCCTATTATCTTCCATTAGATGTTTTGAATTTGGTTTCCATGGTAATCTTACTTGGTATCTTCCATTCTTATACTTGATATCAGATTCGAAGGATTTCATAATTTCTAAATCAACAGTTTTGTCGTTCTGAGTATCACTTTCTAAACCTAAGTTTTCTAGCTTCCAAAACTGTTGTAACTGATCTGATATCAAGTTTTCATTTACTATTACTTTCATAGTTAATAATTCACTAAATTCATTATTTACTTTACCCTGTAAACACCACCCAAATAAAGATTCTGTAGCTACTACATCTCTTGAAATTCTTTTAATTTTACCTGTAATTATAGAATAATAGAAATCTACCCCTATGAGAACATCAATTTTGTCACTTTGCTTACAACAGTCAGCTAATTGTAAATTTTGTAAAACTTTATTTTCCTTAGCAAAGTTCAAATCTGGAGGAGAGATGAGAGCATTGGATATATTTTCAACTTCGAGAAATTCAACATACATACTAAGTTTGGGATCGCTAATATTTTCTAGTTTGGCTTTAACAACATTGAAGGTTTTTTCTAACGCAGTTTTATCTCCAAATGAGTAAACAGAAAGTGATTCTTTTCTAACGATCGAAAGATCCATTTTACTAGATACATTTTTAGTTATGAAAGATCTCATTGAGCCATTATCAAAAAGGATTCTCACACTTTCAGATTTATCATTATTTCGAATTAATGCAGAAGCAGTTTGCAATAATATTTTATTAGATCTATTTGCATCGGAATTATATGACGAAACAGCGGAATAAATATTAAATTCTTTTAATTTTAACTTCTCAAAGAAAACTACAGAGAAAAAATAGTTTATTTGTGATAGAAGCTTCAGAAACTTGCAGTAAAGAGATTTCTCCCTAATGTTTACAAACTTTTAAAAATATTAACATTATTCATTACCACGCGTACTACAAAAGGATCTTTTTTTTCACTAAAATATCTAAAAAAAATTGTTTACGAAATAGTACATGTGAAATGAATTTAAAATGGATTACCTTTAATGTACATGTTTATATAAATATACCTGTAAAGTTTTAAGGATTTAGATTTCTTATGCTTTCACTGAGTTTGCAGTTTAATAAATTGCTTTTAGACTCACTCTTGCTGACACAATATTTTTGTCATTTTCGTTTTACTACTCAGCCTCGCTTTTTTTTTTTTTTGTATTTACGTTGCACACAATAGCCGCAAAATCACAAAATTTTTAAAGTATCATAGCAGTATATGTTTAGAATTCCCGATAAAATGTTAAATGTCGACATACATTTTTCTTAGAGAACTTTGTTTTTGTCTTTTTATTAGTAACTTTCTACGTGTTAGCTCTGTTTATTAAATATCATATTCTTTACACTTACTCTACACAAAATTCAACGGGAAAACCACAATATATTTAAAAACAGTATATTTTTAGGGTTCACAGTAGAGTCTTAGGGGTTGCCATACATATTTTTTTATATTCACTATGACCATCTATATCTTTAAAAACTAGCCACTTGTGCTGTCAGCAGCCTAAAATAGTCATCATAAAAAAATATGATTTCCATGTTGGTCTAATTTCATAAAAAACAATTAATATTTTTAATTAAACATCTGAGTTTAATACAGTTTTACTGAATCATATGAAAAAGTAGAAAATATTAAGAACTGTGTTTGTTGCTTTTAAATCGCTTAGTTCGTTACTCAATAATCTTCCAGAATAATATTGAAAGTTAAATAGGTTTTTATTACATTGCCGCGTGCTAAATAAACGTATTTTGTTTTCAGCAGTGTCAATACATTGCTTTCCAATAGCCGAGTTCGAAAATTGAAAGATAAATATCTTACATTTTTCAGAATAGCAAGAGTCTTGTGTGCTCAAGATTGTTATTTAAAAAATCATTCATTTTGTATAAAACTATGAAATCAATAAAAAAAATTCAAAATTTGGGTCTGTATGTGCACATGTTTGAGTGAGGACAACGTCATTCAAATCTGATGTCTCTATGTGACATTAGGAAAAAAAGTGAGTTTCGAAATTAATAACACTTCTGGTGCTTTTTCTTTTAAACGGTGGAATGAGCATTAATATTTGAATTCATGTAAATTAAAAAACTGCTTTTAGGAACATTTTTGACCTGATAAAATAATATAAGTACAGTACTAAGTGCGAGATCCGGACGTCCAATATCCGGAATGATTTAAAGCCCGGACACCAATCAATTTTTTTAGGACTTTTTGCTTCACCGTGCGCATTTGATTTTCCCCCCTCCTCCTAATAAAACACGCGAAGAGTCCTGATTCTCACTTCGGCAATAAATAAAATACCTCATTATTGAAGAAATAATCATTTTAGAATAAATTTGTTAATAAGTTGACTCCGCAACTGCGTTTTGGCTTGGCATACATCTCAAACCGAAATATTCTACATAGAAACACTGTTGATTTACACGAACTAATATTTTATATCGTTGACTCCAACCTGGCGAATTATAATATTTTGCTTTCATCACTGCATGACAACTTGGATGATGACTCTGCAGAGATGCGTAAACAATTTTTTTATATTAGTAATTGAATAACAAAGAGCATTATCCGATTACAGATTTAAGTAATCGGTAAATGCGCAAAAATGTTGACGAGAATAGATTTAACAAAAATTTCTTTACATATGCTAAAAGTAGATTTTGCTAATGACACTCATAGTCCAAAAGATTATATTTAGTGCTATTTGAATTAAGAATAACTGATTTGTTATTCAGATAAAGCCAGAACCGGCGCCAGTGATCGCATGGCCGCACTGGGTGGCAAGAGTTAACAGAAGTTTTTCATTGCGATGACAATGCCTCCAATGATCAATCAATTAACAGACGGCGAAATCGGTAGTATGGTTCTAGAGATCCAGAAAATACCGCTGAACAAAGTGACAGAGAGGTTATCGAAAAAGAAAAAAATCGATTACAAATTAGTCGGCATTCTCGACACAGCAATTACAGGACTTGAACAACTTAGTAACTGAATAAAACTTAGTAACTGAAGAAAATATATGTCTACAAGAATTAATGAAAAAGTATTGCTACAAAAAACAAAATAACTTAAACTGAAAGAAATGTCTAGTAAAGTAAACAAACAAATATTAAGTTCTTTTTGTGTAAATTTTTATACCCTTTACATCATAAATGCTTCATTATTTCATACATCAAGATTTCATATTTTTAATTTTATAATTTCTACATGCAATCTTAGTAGATTTAAAATGATCTAATATCAGGAAGCATCCCACATCAGGGATCGCCGAAGTCCCGATCTCGGATTTTGTATTGTATTTGTACACTGTTGATTGGTATTTTAGAAAACTTCCATCATTTAACTCATAATAATAAAAGTGCAACTGAATGAATAGCATGAACTATTCTTAAATAACTTGATATAATTCCAGATACATGATTTTTAGATTAATTAAATTTTTAAATGGCAAAATTAATAATAAGGAAAATTGTAATGGTTACTGCACCTCCCAAAATTGAATTTTAGGTACACTGCTGCTCCAGAATATTTAAGTGTTATAAAAGAAAAAATTATTTAATAATTATATTTTGACAATAATGGTACAAACAGAGGGAAAACAACTTAAGCTATACTTACTATAACCAAACTACCATAAACAGAAGACTCACCTGGGCTTTTTAATTATCTAATTAAGAAGACACAATTAAAAAAAAGATAAAAAATTACATTTAAGGGCGTTAGAATTATGCATTTAAAACACAAAGTAAATCTTGGAGAACACCATGCTTAGTTCGTGATTCCAGTACATCGACTGAAGGCTATAGTCGTTTTCGGGCCAGTGTTTCTTCCGGCGGCCTCTAGATGGCGCTTAATGAGCCGTGGGGTTAAAGACTCCCCCTCTGGCTCGTATGACGTCTCGGCGAAGAGTCAGAAATATGTTTCTTTGGTGTGTCTCGTCTCCGAAAAGGCGCTACAGTCCACTATCTCTTAAAACGGGCAGTTCATACGCACGTAGGGCTGAGCTGTATTAAGTGCCAAGGACTTCATCTGGCTTAGCTGGATCAGCAATATCATAAGTGGGTGATCATAAGTGGAAAAGTGGGTGAACGATTGGGTTATCACTAAAATAAGGTCCTTCACGTCTAGGCATGAATTTTTGGCACATTCTATTTTGTGTTCTGCAAATAGGATGTAACGGTCGAAAATGGCCTGTAAAGAAAAACTGTAAAACAAATTAATAAACAGACGATTCTGTTTTCACTAGATGGCGCGCGATGAAATGTTATGACTTTATTTTTTGTTATTAATTTTTGGCAATGAGAATGAAAAAACAGTTGAACAGACGAGATGTAAGATGTTGGATGTAACTTCGATTTACTGTGTTTCTGTATATCTTAACGTTGAAATATTCGAAATTAAAAGTTTTTTTCTTTCTTGAGATGTAGATTTCATAGATCTCCGAAATTATCTTTAGGCAAGCTCACACGAGCACAATTTTTAGAAGGAAGAAAGGTAAGTGAAACCTTTTTCCTTACTTTTAGAACTTAGAAATTGAAAACTAAGCAGTTAACGTTCCTAAAGTTTTACTAAATGGCATCCCCATGGCGAGAGGTGAGCTTGATTAATTGATCTTGGAATAAATAATTAATATTAATGAAATCGAAACTAGAAATAATTTGAAATAACGTGTGTTTATTTTATCACTGTGAAACACTGAAGCTAAGCTTAATAGGTAGAATTTTATTTGAATTAACTGACACTGATAAAGTGAACTGTCTTGTGTATATTTTAAAATACAGATATTTACTGAATCTTTTCATATTCTGAATTAATTTGAATTGATAGCATTCTTAGAAATTTGTACATATACTTTAAAAATGGCCGAAGCACAATCATATGAGTTATTAAAAAGAAAACGTAAATCGCTAAGAACAGCAGTTACGAAGGCAATTAATAATTTAGAAGCGGAATTATCAAACACAGATTTAAATACTGAAAAGATAGCTGAGCTAATAGAAATTCTTTCCATTAAATTTGAACCTCTAGCTTTAAATTATCAGCAGCTTGAACGGCTTTTGAAGCCTGAGGAGTTTGATACAGAATTCGAAACTACACAAGAATATAGAGAAAAAGTATTGCTTTGGCAGTTTCGTGCGAAAAAGAAAATCGAAGAATTTGCGAAATCTCGAATCATGACAACCTTTGAGCCTCCAGTAGCTCATCGATTAGAACAAATTTCGAATTCTGATAACCTTCGTATTAAAGTCTGTAAATATCATATTGCCCGATTCCATGGAGACGATGGTTCAAAATGGCTTCCTTTTTGGAATAGTTTCGAAACATAGTTTCGTCATAATAATGAGTCCCTAAAAAAATAGATAAATTTAATTCTTTAAAGGCTCATTTGGGGGATCTGCTTTGAACACTGGAGGATTTTCCTATTTCGGCAGAAGCCTATGATAAAGCTGTACAATTATTAATTGCCAATCCTGAAATATTGATTCAAGCACACACGAACAAGATTCTAACTATGCAACCATTAAAAACTCTAATGATATTAAATCTTTTAGGAAGTTTGTAGATAACTATAATGTGCAATTAAGAAGTTTAGAATCATTAAACTTGTCTCCCAAACATTGACAGTATTTTATGCCCTATGCTATTAATACTTATTCCGACTGATTTAGTGTTAGAATATAATAAATCACAAGAAAACAAATCTGGTTCGGACATTCAACGTTTACTTTCGTTTCTTACTCTTGCTTTGACAGAGAGTGAACAGACATATTCTAATTACAAGTCGTCATTCGAATTAAACAATCGAAAACAAGACTCCAGACACAATTTCCCACGAGATAAGAATTTGAATAAAAAACATTTAAAGGATGTTCCAACCGCGAATGAATTATTGACGGCTTCGACGCCAGTCGGAAGTAATATAGAGAAAAGAAAACAACTTGTGTATTTTGCGATTCCATGACTCATACTTCTGATTGTTGTAATGTAGTGATGAATCTTACTTTTGAAGAAAGAAAAAATACCTTATTGCGCAAAGGAGCCTGCTTTAACTGCTTACAAAAAGCAAAGCACTTATCGCGGAAGTGCTCCATTAAGAAAACTAAATGTGAATTCTTCTGTTCTGGATTACATCGCATTTTTAGTCCAAAGGGATTTAGTCCCGAAGGACTATTACTTTCGTTTTGCGATTTTGCGTTGATTCACTCTGAATGCCCGATTCACTTTTCAAATTGTTGCCACTAAATGTTATCACTCTGCATTAAATTTTAAAAAATGAAAAATCTGCATAAATGTATGCATGTTTTTTTTGACGTAGCTTTCTCTTCAAAAATCGTCTGCGTGCGTTGCACGGGAAAATAAAAAGGAGTTTTAATTACAGTTCTAAATAAATAGCCAAATAAATGTGAAATTCGTAACAATATTCTCTAAAACTTTAACGAATTTTTCATTAACAAACTCAAAGATTTCAAAGCCAGCAATACCAACGTTGTACAGAAAAACATTTTTATCTCCAGCGCGTGAGAGCGTGTACCGAAATTTCTAAAGATATGCTCAATTTAAAATTATTTTGCGATATTGCTGTTGAACTGAATTTTATGGTTTAAGTGCGAAGAACATGGTATTTAACAAATAAAGGTAACACAGAAAATGTTCAATAAACGTCCCTTTGGACGTAATTTAAAATCTGAAACATTTCAGATTTTTGCTATATGTGTTTTTTTTTTTTTTTGCTTTGAGCAACAGAAAAAGGAAAGAATAAATAATATAGATTCAGTGTCTACCGACCTAACTAATAAAAGCAGGAGAGAGGTTTTTTTTTGCAAACATTAACTGTTTACATTGAAAAAGAAAATTCAAGGCAACTGGTGAGGACGATTATAGACAATGACAGCCAGAAAAGTTACATTTCAAAATATGCAAAAACCATGGCGCACGTTGAAGAGCAGAGGAAAAGAAATGACAACTCATGGGCTTTTCGGAGTTAAAAAAATGACCTCAATTCATGATAGACATACGATTAAGTTATGGAATTTTGATGAAAAATTAAAATTTGTTATGGAAGTCAATGGTCAGGAACATATTTGCTTAGGCATACCTAGAATTAATGATCATAACATCTTACAAGAATTAAAAAGAATGAATATTTTTGTAACCGTTTCTTATATGAATAAGAAGCTTTGTCTTTTCGAAAAAGACGTAAATGAAATTCACATCTTATCCGGCTCTGAAACTGTGGGAAAATTATTAACTGGTAATGTAAAACAACTTTCTGATGGTCTCACCGCAGTAGGAACGCATTTAGGGTGGACAATTTTAGGAAAATCTGAGCATAAATCTGACTTTGAAGCAAAACATTCTCTGTTGGTGCACTCTTTGCTTACGAATTTTGAAAAAAATATCAGATTTATGGGAATTAGATTCGCTAGGCATAAAAGATCCCAGTGAAAAGCGAACAAAATTAGAACTACAGGATCTTTTTTTGAAGCATTTTGAAAACACGGTGGCTAGAAATAAAGAAGGCAGGTACATTGTTGGCATTCCTTAGATTGAGGACCATGAAAAACTTGGAGATAGTATTGAACTGGCTAAGAAATGATTGAAGAACACTGTGAGATCTTTGATAACTGCAGGAAGATTAAATGATTATGAACATGTATTTGACGAATGGGAAAAGGTGGGGATTATCAAAATGGTCGATTTGAATAAATGTCAAAATAATTTGAATCAAAATGGTCGAGTTTAACAAAACTGGGAAATTTTATTACTTACCCCACCGACCAGTGTTTAAAGAAAATTCTACAACTAAGATTCGACCTGTTTTTGATGGTTCTGCTCGTCAGAGAAGTTTTAATTCACTCAATGATTGTGTTGAAAAGGGCTCCAATCTCATTGAAATGATACCTTCAATATTGAATCCTTTTAGATTAGGAAAAAATAGGAGTCATATCGGATATTCGAAAAGCCTTTTTGTAAATTGCTCTACATGAAAATGATAGGATTTTCCTACGCTTTTTGTGGTTGTTAGGAGGAAATCTTGATCAGTTTGTTATATACCGGCATTGCCGCATTGTTTTTGGCTTTCAATGTAGCCCATTTTTATTAGCAGCAGTTTTAAATTATCATCTAACGAATGATGAAATTGAAATGGCAGCAGAGAAACTAAAAGACTCTATGCATGTGGACAACTGCGTTATGAGTGTAGACTCAGTTGAAGAACTAGTCTTTCCAACGAGATGCCAAAGAACTATTTGCTATGGGAAAGTTTGATTGCGTGGCTGGCGTGTGTGGTCAAAATTTTGAAAGAAAAATTGAACATCAAAAATCAGATCTATATGAAGTGCAGGTGCTGGGGCTTGCATGGAATTTAGAAGAGGATTTCCTGTCTGCACATACAGAGACAAAAGGCTAATTCATTACAAAAAGGAAAATTCTTTCTTTAGCACATCGAATTTTTGATCGGAGTCAATTGTCCTATTACTTTAATTCAGCAATTACTGTTACAGGAATGCTGGAGAATAGAAGCTTCGTGGGAATCTAAACTGCCTTTAGACGTAAAAAAGAAATTTGAAAAAAAAAAAAAAAAAAAAAGCTTGTAGACCTAGAAAACATCAGAATTCCTCGAAGGCTCTCGAGCCTCGACCTTAATGCCAACCTATCGTTACAATTTTTTTGTGATGCCTCTAAATTGGCTTTTGCTACTTCTGTCTTTCTTTAAAACGAAAGGGATGGTGAAGTAACGTGCCAGTTGATTCAAACGAGATCGAAAGTCGCACCGTTAAAGGGAATTTCAATTCCAAGGTTAGAGTTATTAGCTTGTACGATTGGCGTAAGGTTGGCTACGTCAATAAAGAAAGATTTGGGCATTGGAGGTTGTATCATCAGTGATTTGGACAGATTCGATGGATGTTCTTTACTGGATAAAAAAGGAAGGCCCTTGGGCGATTTTCGTAGCCAATAGAGTAGAAGAAATAAGAACACTGTCTTCTAACGAAAGTTGGAGATATGTACCAGGTATACTGAACCCTGCTGATATTCCCTCGCGAGGATGTTCTGTGAGAACTCTTATCAGAGAAAGTTGGTGGGATCTTCTTGGCTCATAAAAAAGGAAGAAGAATGGCCAAAATTGGAACGAACTCCAAATATGGAGGTAGTTAATTCAAAAAAAAAGAAAACTATTGTAACGGCAGTTTCGGTGCAATGCAAAGAAAAGTGGTATTATCGTTATTCATCTTACGTCAAACTTGTAAGAATTATAGCTTGGACAACTAGATTTATAACAAATATGAAGAAAATAAAAGATCATAGAACAACAGGGAATTTGATGACTGAGGAAATCAAAAGGGCTGAACGTATTTTGCTAAAGCAAGTACAGAAGGATGCGTTCAGCAATGAGACTGACAAGAGATTAAATTCTTTACAAATAATTAAAGACTCGGATGGTATTTTGAGATTAAAAACAAAAATATATTTCAGAGAAGACCAAGAAAAATTCCGTTTGCCTATTACACTTCCATCCCATCATCCAGTTGTGAAAACTCTCATTATTTATCAGCACGTAAGTTTAGGACATGCCGGAATCCAAATGCTTATGAGCCATCTTAGAGAGAATTATTGGATTCTGAAAACTAGAAAAACTATTAAAGAAGTAATCAGGTCTTGTATCATCTGCAATAGGTTTAAAACGAAACCGGTAACTGCATCAGGACTTTTACCTCAAGATCGTGTAAGAGATGCCGCAATTTTTGAAATTATAGCAGGTATTCTTATTCTCAAAGGAGGAAAAAAGGCTTGGATTTTGTCTTGATTTGGCTTGGCTCTGACTTGTACAGTATACCGTGCAGTACATCTCGAATCGTTAACCTGAGTTTTGACTGAAAATTTTATTCTTTTGTTTGAGGAGAAAAACAAGCTATCATTTATTCAGACAATGGTTCTGATTTCAAAGGCACTTCCAAGCTATTAGAGAAAGTGGATTTAGAGAAATTGAAGAACATAGAAGGGCTAAATCCAATCACATAGAAATTCATACCTCTTAACGCCCCCTGGTGGGGAGGCTGATTGGACTGATGAAGAGAATTTTAAGAAAAAATTTAGGAAAAACGTCTTTAACTCATGAAGAAATGAATACTGTTCCATGGGATTGTGAAAGCTTTATTAACTCAAGACCGTTGACTTATATTTCGAACCCGAAGATTTGGAACCACCGACTCCTGCAATGTTTTTACAAGATATTAGAAAAATCGGCGTACCCGAGTTTGACAATATTCAGGCAAATAAGTTAAAAAAGAAATCTGCATATCGTGTTAGAGTAAAAAGGGATTTCAGAAAACGTTTTAGAACTGAGTATCTAGGGCAACTGAGAGAAGCATATAAAGTTAAAAAGAGAAAGTATCTTAAATGAAGGAGAAAGAGTTTTGTTAGGAAGTGATCATACCAAAAGAGTGAACTGGAATTTAGGGCGTATAGTGAAACTCTATCCAGGAAAGGACCATCGGGTTAGAGTAGCTCTAGTAAAAATAGCATATGGTTCTTTTTTACGTCCTGCGCAAAAATTGCTCCCTTTGAAATTGCAGGAAACGGAAAAAACATCTTTATGCCCTACTAACTTTCCTTCGGTTTCAGATTCTTATTAAATACATTCTGTATCCTCTAATTTAGACTCAGGTACGGAAGGACGTCGAAAGAAGGGAAACACTTCATGCCAATCCTGTTCCAATGATGGAGCTGTGCTGGAAAGGAGAACTGAGGATTTCAGAGTATCAGCTGATGATCCAACTCCTACTCAACCATCGGAGCCTCAGCGTTCACGTTATGGCAGACTAATAAAACCAAATAAAGTGACTACCTAAGAAATATTTGAGTTTTACAAAGAAGTTATTTAAAACTCATTTGGGGAGTATCGAAAACGGCCTGTAAAGAAAAACTATAAAACAAATTAATAAACAGACGATTCTGTTTTCACTAGATGGTGGGCGATGAAATGTTATGACTTTATTTTTTTGTTATTAATTTTTGGCAACGAGAACGAAAAAACAGTTGAACAGACGAGATGTAAGATGATGTAATTTCGATTTACTGTGTTTCTGTATATCTTAACGTTGAAATATTCGAAATTAAAAGTTTTTTTCTTTCTTGAGATGTAGATTTCATAGATCTCCGAAATTATCTTTAGGCAAGCTCACACGAGCACGATTTTTAGAAGGAAGAAAGGTAAGTGAAAGCTTCTAAGAAGTTAACGTTCCTGAAGTTTTCCTAAAGTAACGTCACGCATACTTTATTCCCTGGTTCGTAAGAAACCTTTTGATGTCGATGATCATAATATATTTTTTCTTGTTTAGTTCGACGTGGTCTTTAATCTCTGCAGTTAAACGGGCAAATCGTTTGAGTTATGGGGTTATCTTAGCCACGAAGTTATCAATGTCAATTAATGCTCTTAGGTCGTGAGTCACATCATCTGTTGTTCTTGATTCTCTGCCAAACTGAAAGAAGGCTGCTGTGTGATTAGTGGTTTCACACTTGGTAGCGTTCATGGAAAAAGAATAAGTAGCAGTTTTTCTTCCTAGGAATTGTGTTCATCTCCAACCAGTATGGAAAGTCGAGGTTTTACAAGGTGTGGCTATTAATTTCCAGGACTGCTCTAATAACACCAGAACAGATGATGTGAAAATCGTAACCTTTTAATACGTTTTTAAGCAATCCCTATCTGCCGTAATACACTTCTGTACTCGGCTGTATAAGTTGTGGGAGCAACTTTTAAAGTCCTCTTTCGGACTTTTAAGTCTTCAATGTCTTTCACGTTCTTCTTGATGTCTTCAGCATCCACAACGTGTGTTCCTTTGATCACAGTTTTGAGTTTGAAAAACAAAAAGAAGTCTGCGGGGGCCAAGTCAAAGAGTATGGCACATAATGCAGCTCCACGACCTCATGGTTGGCCAAAACCCTCTTCACTGGCAAAGCAATGGGAAAGCGGGCGTTGTCATGCAACAGAAACCAACTCCCATTCTGTCGAAAACGGAGACGTACTCTGTGAATTCTTTGTCGGAGTCGGGCAAGAACTTCTGAATAAAACTGTCTTGTAACAGTAGTGCGTGGTGGGACAAATTCATGATGAATAAGTCCTTCACTATCGAAGAAAGCGATTAACATCAATTTGACCTTTAATTTTTGAAATTTTTTCTGTTTAGGGGAACTGGGAGACCGCCATTCTGTGCCCTGTCTCTTGGTTTCGGAGTCGTACTGATAGCACCACGATTCGTCGCCCGTCACTATCGAATCCAAAAAAGCAGGGTCAGCGTTGTCGATGAGTTCATCACACGTGTTTATTCTGCCTTGCTTCTGATCCTTCGATAAACAGTGTGGGACAAATCTGAAACACACCTTGTGCTTGCCTAGGTCTTGGTCAGAATTTGCGAACTACCTCTTTGTCGATGTTCAGTTCACTGGGCAGCATTCGAATAGTCACTCGCCGAACCGCTGTCAAAGTTTGCGAACTTTCTCACTTGTTTCAGGCATACGCACGAAAATCGGCCTTCCGGTGCGGGCGTCTTCACTTTCACGGCCGTCCCGAAAACGTCCATATCATTCAAATGTGCGGGAACGGGATAATGCTTGCTCACCATACACTTGCTTCAACATTGCATGTGTTTCTGTCGCACTTTTGCCCAATTTAAAGCAGGATTTCATGTTCACCCTTTGTTCCATTTCAGCACTTCCACAACACCACTTCACCAGACACATTTCCACGCATCTTCCCCAGCCAAACTCGTGTGTACAACTGACACGCACTGCGGGGAGCATGTGCAGATGCACTACTTTCCAGATACCAGCAACGCCTCTCTCGGGCGAGTGATTGGTTTCATGCTGCGAGATCAGTTCTGGATATTAATAGCCACACCTTGTAGATCCCTATTCTGACGTTCGATGGGTTTGCTTGGAGATGATACACCGGATTAAGGTCTTGCTTAATTTCGCGAAATTTGCAAATTTGTTGCATAACAGCACTTATGAATTGTGGCCTATTATCACTTATCAATCTGCATGGAAGTCCATAACGTAGAAAAACTTCTTCGACTAAAATTTTGGCGCAGTTGACAGCTGCTGCTTCTTTCAGGGCAAATAGTTCTACCCATTTTGCACTAGTATCTTCTACGATAAAAATCCACTTCTTACCAGATGACGACTCTGGAAAAGGTCCAAAAAAATCAACAGCTAGCGCTTCGAACCTTTGGGCGTAAAATGGAGTTCTACGAAGACCACAGCTGGCTTCTGATTAGTCGGTTTGTAACGGTTACATACCGGACAATTCTTAACATATTCAGGGATGTATTTGCGCATCCCTGGAAAATAGTACCTAGAGGCAACTTTATTGTAAGTTCCTTCAGCCCCATTGTGTCCAGCCGTTGGAGAGTCATGATGCTCTCGTAGCACTCTTTCACTTTGCTGGATAGGGACCACGAGTTGAGCTTCTGTTTCTACTTCTGGTGAGTAACGACACGAACACCCTGATTCATAAGAAACCTCTGCTAGTCAAGTTTGCGAAGTTTTCATCTTTTGAAATGCTTTCGAAGCAGTCAATTTTTTTTAGTTCTCCGTCCTTCAACTGTTCTTAAAATTCTTTGGACTTTCTTAACGGAAAATTGACTGATATCGCAAATAAGTCACAAGGGACATCTTCATTTACATTCGAGTGTCTAGACAACTCGTCTGCAAGCACATTAGCTTTACCAGGCGTATACTGAATTTTCGGATTATAGGACTGAATCTGAAGAGCCCGTCTTGCCAAACGACCTGATGGTGATTTGATACTCATAAGCCATTTTAACGGCTGGTGGTCCGACGCTATAATTATTTCTTGGTTTTCGATGTAACCTCGAAATTTCTTGAGAAACCAAATTACTGCAAATGCCTCACGATCAATAGTGGAGTAATTTCGTTCTGCTGGTGTGACCAAACGACTGGTATACTCAATAATATACTCTTCTGTGCCTTGTCCTTGAATAATAACTGTTCCCAGAGCGCAACTGCTAGCATCTGTGCGGATACGAAACGGCTTCGATCCACTTGGTTGTTTTAATACAGGGGGTGTTATTAATCTTTTTTTCAATTCCTCAAAAGCTTCTTGCTGTTGAGGACCCCAAGACCATTGTACACCCTTTTTGGTAAGATTACCAAGTGGCCTCGCAAAATTTGTAACATATCTTCTGAACCATGAGCAAGTTTGCTGGACGGACTGAATTTCTTTTACATTGGTTGGCACAGGGATTCTCTGAATAGAGGATATCTTTTCAGAGTTCAATTCCATTCGTGGTTATCCAGTGATCTAAATATTCAACTTGAACACATGCAAAATCACATTTTTTTCTGTTAGCCTGGAGTTTAAACAAGGTAAGTCTCTCGAAAACAGTTCGTAAGTCTCTTATATGTTGATCAAAAGTCCTTGATAAAATAATGACATCATCTAAATACGACAAAGCAAACATATTCTTTAGGCCTGCTTTAAATTTGTAAATCAGGCGTTGAAAAGTTGAGGGCGCATTTCGTAATCCGAATGGCATGCGCAAATATTTATATGTCCCAAATGGGCAAATGAAAGCTGTTTTTTCTTGATCAGCTTCATGTATTTTGACCTGATGATACCCTGATTTAAGATCGATGGTTGACATATAGTCTGTTTACTTCTGTGAGAAGATCGTCCATGCGTGATTGAGTACGTGTCTGCAATAGTCGTGGCATTTAGTTTGCGACAGTAGACGCAAAGTCTCATGCTACCATTCAGTTTAGTTACCAAAACAACAGGACTGGCATATGGAGATTCACATTCTTCGATTATACCATTAGCCAGGAGAGAATTTAATTCTTTTTTCAACAATTTTCTTTTTGCAGGATTCATTCTGTAAGGAGGTTCTGCAACTGGTGGACTATTTCCAGTATTAAAACGATGTTCACTGTATGGGGTTGGGTCTCCCCCCGGCTCGAAGCAACTCTTGAATTCTTGCAGTAAAAGATTTAGTTGAGTACCTTGTTCTGTACTTAGATGTTTGCCTTCGTCGCTTCGAAGACTTACTGAAGAGGATGTTTCGAAAAACTTTAACTGAATCGGTAATTTCTACAATTCTTCTCTGAGAATCAGAAACGGATGTAGAATTTTCAGCCTTGGAAATCACCTTGTAGAAAGGGTTTTGGTAGTGAGGATTTTCACAGAAATGCCAAGTACCGTTGAGGACATCTGTTTAAATTATATTATCTTAATGATTAATTTTATCGACGGACCAGCTTCACTGCTTCGTTTTTTAATTATTTTATTATATACAAATATTTACAGTGAAGCGGAATACAATTTAATTGTGAGCTTCGTTTTACAATAATTGCTCACGTACGGTAGGCTAGATTTCTTTTCTCCATCTGCCCCAATCGTAGGAGGCGATCCATTGGCGAGATTCGTTGGCGTAAAATGCGCCAACAACATCTAAGGCAATTCCAGCAGACTGGAGAAAGTTTGTGCCTAACAGTGTTGTTTCCTTTTGCTTCAGGCAAAACAATTAGTTCTGTAGGTGCCACTTTACCTTCAACATTAGAATCCACAACCACAGTCAAGGCAGCTACGTTGCGCTGTGTTCCATCAGCGATATATCAGCCATATGGTATAACTTTTCTCCAGCAATAGAGTATGACGCATCGGTATCAGCACATCCAGCAGCTTTTACTCCACAAATTTTAAAGACAATTAAACTGGATGGAGGTTTAGGTGATATGAACACAAACAAATTGACACTATTTAAGGACGCTTTTGCTTCTCCTTTAGATCTTGAGCAGGTATGACATTTAGAATGTATGCATCCAGGAGTTCCACACCCATAGTATCGGATGGTACTTTCCTCTAGTGAAGTATTCGTATTCTTGGAAACTATATTCCCTATTGTTTTCTCGTGGCTAGCTTCTATAGATATCGCAGTGGACTTCGATTTTCTATCTGATGCCTGGAACCCACTTCTTGTTGCGCACTTCACTGATCAGATAAAAAAACCATTTTTATTCTGGAACATTTAAAATTTTCAATTGTCGTTCAAAAATTGTCAAATACAATCCAATTTTGACTTCTTTAGGGTTAAATTGAGGGACAACTCTAGTAATATTAATTCTGAGTTGATCTATTCCCTGATCTGTCACTTCCTTTTGAGAAATTTTTTGCAACTCCATTTGAAGTTTTAATTTTTCCAACTCGAACAGACGCTCCTTCTCAATTCGTTGATCTTCAGCAGTTTTTTCTTCACGTAAACGTTTTTCGGCTGCTTGTTTTTAATGCAAAAGATTTTCCTTTTCAGCTATCGCTAACCTGTCATTTTCAGCTGCTTGTTCAGCCATTTTTTTTTCATCAGTTATGCTGGTCAACAGATTCTTCACGAATCGCTCTTCATACTTGTCTGAGTTTGTAACTACCTCTTTGAATTGAATCACTTTCAAATTATCTGAAATGGGCAGACCCAGTTCTGTGGCTAACACTTGAAGGTCCTTTTTTCTGGCTAGTCCCAAAAATGCCATATAATCGTACTTTCAATGTCCGTTGAAAGGTTCAATACTTGTTTGAAGAAAAATTATATGTTCAGAAATTTTATGAATTTCTTAAGTACCTCTGACAATTACATAATATTTGAAAAACATCGAACGAAATCATTAATCTGAGATTACTTTGAAAACGAAATTAACATTTTACGAAAATTGCTACACTTGCCAACGGACAATAAAATGCACAAATTTAGTAGACATAAAAATCCCAAACAAGGAATTTAACTTTGATAAATCTTCTATTAGTAATGCATGTGATGTTTACAGAATTTTAAAGGCTCTAAGAAATTAATTTTCGACTATGTTCTCTTTGAAAAACACAATTAAATGTATAAGTTGTTCTCAAATATTACGAAATAAAAATTTAAAAATTTTTAAAAACACACAATTGGAAAATGCAGTAAGTATTAGAATGCCTTTTCAGAATAATGGCAACTAAAATATTAATTCAAAAGAAGTATTCTTATTGAATAAAAACAAAACAGTAGTGGCACAGTTTAAATAATATAGATAAAACCCTTTTCACTTTTTAATCATTTCTTTCTCAAAGAGGAAAAAATATTCGTTAATATTATTCATAAAATAAAACAAAACACGCAACCCTTTTATAGATAGCAATACGGTTATAAAATACTAAAAGAATTATCCACACCGGAAACATATATCAATCAGGATATAACATTTTGCCACGTAAACAATTTTCATTCGGAACTGAAACGAATTTTTACTTGTGTTGACTTCTAAGGAAAACAAAATTAATCTTCAATTAGGACACAGAATTAAAACACAGGAAATTCAAATAGAAATCAATTATTTAAAACAATGTAAGACAATATAAATACTTAAAGTCCAACATATCTAAAAGGAAACATCTAGAGCTTATATATACTTTATATAGGATTTTATTTCATTTTTAACGACACATTCTATTTCATATTATTAAAGTATTAACGACGTTCTAGTCAGAATTTTATATTGCTTATTAAGTGAAAATCTGTTATCTTTTTATTAAGTTAAATGCTTATTAAATGAAAATCTCTTATCTGTTACCTTCGGGGCGAAGATGAAAGCAGTACTCCATAAGATTTCCAAAATAACCTTCGAGTGAGGACTGGAAGTAGTACCTAAAACCTGGAAAAGAATTATGAGTCGATGTCCTGGAGTCTTAAACATGGTTTTTTACTCAACTGGATAAATCATTCGAGCCGCGCGCTGGGTAGTCACTATAACCAAACTACCATAAACAGAAGACTCACCTGGGCTTTTTAATTAACTTAAATTAAGACAACACAATTAAAAGAAAAGAAAGATAAAACATTACAGTTAAGGGCGTTAGAATTATACATTTCAGTTACAAAGTAAATTTCGGGGAATACCATGCTTAGTTCATGATTCTAGTACATCGACTGAAAGTTATAGTCTTTTTTGGGCTGGTGTTTCGTTCAGCGGCCATTAGGTGGCGCTTATTCAGCCATGGGGTTACAATGAACTATTCTTAAACAACTTAATGTAAATGCAGATACATGATTTTTAGGTTAAATTAAATTTTTAAATGGCAAAATTGTAATGGTTACTGCACCTCCCAAAACTGAATTTTAGATACACCACTGCTCCAGAATATTTAAGTGTTATAAAAGAAACAATGATTTAATAATTATATTCTGATAATAATGGTACAAACAGAGGGAAAACAGCTTGAGCTATACTTCATAATTCATTGATTACTATTATTACAAAGCTGAATGAATTGCATAATTCAACATCAATAGGCCATGTCCTTTCAAAAATCTTACATGGAAATAGTTATTTGAAGAAACTGAAATCATTTATTAAGGCTACTTATAAAGTGATTTGGGGATATAAAAATCATATATGACTATAAACTTATTTCCAACTACAGAACATGGATTAAAGAGAGACAGATTAATAAAATTTTTAGCTATGCACTTGTCAATAAAATTTACTGAATTTAAACTTGATTACATCACAGAAACAGCAAAATTAAAATAATATACATCACTAAAATATGCATAATGTTAATTTTATCAAGGGCAATAAACATAATTTTTGGGATAAACTACATTGTCTATGAATATGTCTGAACAATATATGAACCTCATTTTCTATGAATTCATTTTATTCAAATTTAAATATGTCAGTACTTACTACTAAAATATATTGCTGTATTTTAAAGAACAACTGTTTAATTTTTTCAATTTAAGCCAGTAACACAATGTGAAAAACTAAATACAACATTCTTGCTTATAGTTATCATCTTGAAAATTTGTGCAAGAGCGTGAAATGGAAATGAATAAGTTGTGGTAAGAGAAGATTTTTAATGACTAAATCTACAAGATTACTAAGCATTGCAGTAGCAATCATATTAATTTCAAAAAGCTTAAATTATGAACAACTTATGAAGTAATTCTTTTATCTTACCTAAAACTATTTTTCTTGAAAGATTTACACTCATATATTTCAACCTCATCTAAAATTATAAACAATGTTCATTGAATAAGAAAAATCTCATATTTTTTCACAATTTTTCTTAACAAAGTTTTTATTTTATAATGATAAGGAAAATGACAAAAATACCAACAATAACGTTTTTTTTTTTCTTTGATAAAAAGCAAAGCATGGAGATTAGCTAACTTGAAATTCTGACAAAATGGTGTCTGGAATACTAGTGACATTTATGATACCATTCATATGTCATGACTGTGTGCAATTATACAATATGTATAAATTACCTTTTAATGCTTAAATATAATAATAAATATGTTTACATATAAATTATACTACTTATTTTTTTTAAATAATGTAAATTTTGGTTTTATGCTAATTTTATAAGTTTAGAGTTAATTAATTCAGTTTGGTAAAATTTACACATTTGTATACTTGGATAGTATACATATAATGATCAGTAAATCTGGAATCATGCAGAAATAGTGCGATTTCATATTCCCCAATATTAGCTATAGACACTGATTAATTAATAATTAACCAAAGTAAAATACTCAAAGGTCATCTATAAGGAATATTTTCATAGACAGCTTTTAGAAAAACTAATTTGTATTGCATGCAGAGAAATTCAGAAAATTTTATATAAGCCAGGAACCAAGAAGCAACACTTTATGCCTTTAAAAAATTTCTGAAATGGAACAAGTTATGCCATAACATTTGATTTAAGATAAAACTGTTTTTCCTTAGACCAAACCTTTTGAACATTTTTATAGTATGAGAGAAAATAATTTTCTGTTCTCAGAAAATTTCTACATGAAATCTATAATAAATAAATACAGAAAGAAAACTATTAGCATCTTAACATATTTAATAATTAATTTTAAATTTTATATTTAATAATTAAAATAATTGTCAATACTATTTTAAATAGAAAATATTCTCTTGTGAATTTATTAGACGCATAAGTTTTACAGTCATTTTTCTTTGTCACAGAAGACATTATTTTTAATATATTTAGTAGTGTATGTGAAAGAAATGTCAATTTAAATTTTCTAACTTCACTTTTAACTATTTAACTATACTCCCTCGATCTAATATGTGTAAATTAATTTGTTTACATGAAGGCTTGGTGGCCTAGCACATAGCATGTCACACAGTAGCACCACAAGTCCAAGGATTGATCCCCAAGTTGCCAAGGTTGACTAAGCCTTTCATCCCTTGAGTGGGTCGATAAAATGAGTACCAGTTCACTTGGGGACTAAACAATGGGAGTCCTGCAACAAGTTGACCACTTGTCCAGGATATATGCTCATATACCCCAGAGCCCACTGTCATTTGGTTACATTAAAACAAAATCTTTTCTACACAAGAGTACAACAGGATTATTTTTTTTAAATATTTACAAATAAATACATAAAACCCATATTCTGAAAGGTTTTAAAAAAAAGTTGCACGATACTGCATTTTACCACAGCTATATATATATATATATATATATATATATATACACAAAGGACGGTATATTAAGTCTTAAGGATCATTCAATTGTCATGAAAACTGTTGTAAAAGAAGATAATCTTTATTGAAGAAATCAATAAAATATTTCTCCAAAATGAAACTATGATTAAAAACACTGTTCTGTTAGTTAGCTTTACTAGAAAGATCTGAAATAAGTCTGGAAGTGTCATAGACACAAAAAATCAAAGTTACTTAAGCCCTTATTAGATGAGCGGCAATATGAAATTAGTAATATACACCTATCTCTCAATTTACAAGGTACTTGTTTTACACAATTTAAAAAACTTGGTAATGCAGTATTAG
>KK121782.1:264620-281319 GCA_000611955.2 Stegodyphus mimosarum
CATTTTTATCAACATATTTGAATTGTTAGTAGTATGTTTTCAATATTTATATTTTTTGTGGAATTTTTATAATCTACATAAATTTTTTAAGGTTTTATAATGCCAAAAGATTTGAAAAAAATCAAATAAAAAGAAAAGTTACTTCTTCAGAAACAAAAATTAAAATATTAGACCATCTCTGTAATAGAGAAAGAGTAACAGATGACGCTAAATTTTACTCCATGAATGAAGCCACAATAAGGAGAGTTAGAAAAAATGAATATAAGAAAAAGTGTAGCAGCTGGAACTTCCAACAGTAAGAGCACAATTTCATATGTAAGAGATGATAGAATGAAAAATATGGAAAAGGCATTAGTGATATGAATAGAAGACCCAAATCAAAATCGGATTTCAATTGATACTAATGCTGTTACAAATAGGCTTTAAAGATTTATAAAGCACTTAAGAAATCAGTCGCCATTGACTTCTTTAGATGAAAAAAAGGTAGCTTTTTCCGTTAAGTCATGGTTGGTTTGAGAGATTTAAAGAAAGAGATTCTTGACATAATCTAAGATTGAAAGGAGAAAGGGCATCTGCTGATTCGGATGCAGCACAACAATATCCAGCAAAATTTAGTGAAATCATTGCCGCCAATTGCTACACTTCTGATCAGTTCTTCAATGCTGATGAGTTCAGTGAGTTCTGGAAAAAATGCCTGAAAGAACCTATTTAGCTGAAGTTTGCAAATCAGCTAGTGGTCATAAGGTAGCGAAAAATCGTATAACAATTCTTTTCTGTTGCAACATTTCAGGCGTTTATAATAAAACCATTGATTATTAACAAATTAAAAACATCACGCTCATTTAAAAGAATAAGCATAAATAACCTTCCTGTTTATCGGATGACAAATAAGAAAGCATGGGTCACTGCCACAGCTTTCAATGTATGGTTTCATAACACGTTTGTCCCAGATGTAAAAAATCATTTAAGTAAAAAGGAATTACTTTTTAAGACTCTTCTATTAACTGATGATGCACATGGTCATCCTCAAGATTTACAACAAGAAAATGTAGGAGTTGTCTTTTTATCAATGAATACAACTTTCATATTACAGCTGTTAGATCAAGGAAAAATTTTGACTTCTAAGGAATTGTATATCAAACAAACCTTCAGGTATATTTTAGAACATATGGAGAATGATGAAGCTCTTACTGTTATGAATGCTTGGAAGAAATTTACAATCTTAGATTGTGTTAAGCATGTTGAACTGTTATATACTCAGATTAAACAATCAATGCTGAATGTATGCTTGAAAGCAATATAGCCAGATGCTGTTAAAGATGAGAGTGATAGATTGCCACTAGAGCATCAATATTCTCAGATCAGATTCTAATTATCAGATCACTAAATTGAATCAAACTATAGGAGGAGAAGGTTTTGAGGATTTAGCTCAGGAAGATATTAAAGAAACAATGGCTGATGAAGAACTAAATGAGGATGAGTTAGTTAACATGATTCTTGAAACAAATAAACATGATGAAGACAATGATTATGACGGTGAGCAATCTGAAACAGTTGCATTCACAGGCAAGAGTCATCAGAGTAGGACTTGAATTGGTAAGAAAATTAGGAAATCATTTTTTACTATATGACAAGAATGTTGAATGAGCTCTCTGATTCCAACGGGAACTTAGTAAGTGCTTAAATCAATATGAGGAGGTATACAAAGATTTAGGGAAAAAAAACTAGGCAATTGTTAATTACGGATTTCACTACAAAGTCTTGTCGATCAGAGATCTTCCTTAATTCGTCAACCACGGAAGCAAAATCTTATGAAGAACACATATGTGATGAAAGTGACATCATACCAATCAAGATGAAAAGACTAATAGTTAATGAAAATGATGACAGTGATTAAACTTATAATAATCTTTTTAAATGACATTATATTTTTCTAATGTAAAATAAATTAAATATGTACTTCTACTACCTACATATATTTGTTATATTGTGAACGATATAACTTTATTTATTTTAAGACGTCTTACTTGTAAATAAATAACTAAATTATGCACACTTAGCGTGTTTTTTGTTTTACACGGTTTCACATAGCACCCAAGATTTCGATTTACTTGGTTTTGTGCGGAAACTATTTTCCGTGTAAATTGAGGGATAGGTGTACTACTGATTATGAAAAGGCATTATAGTAACAGATGAATGACATATAATTGTCTATTAACTCCTATTTGATAAATACATTATTAATTGAAAGACTATAGAAAGAATCTGAGGGAAATGCTGTTCTCTTTTTCAAGACCTTTACAAAAAATTTCAAATAAATAAGAAGATATTCTAAGTAAGTAAAAGGTATTCTTTTTTAAAAGCTATACATGATAATTAACATGTATTTATTCAATAAACATATAACTTCCTGAATTCAAAAGCATGATGAAAACATCTTTTACCAATGTTTATGATCTTAAGAGTTTCATATTTTCTTTTTATATCATTAATCAACTGAATTAGTTAAGGTTAGAAGTTTTGAAGGATAATCATCTGATATTGATTCATTCCTGAATTTTGTAAACCACCTTGGCCTTTATCAATTTCCATGCTTGAAAACAAAAGTTTTTTTCTATATGGCATATATATGTCACGGTGAAACACCAAATTCTGGAGAATGTCGACTTTCACCGGTGAATGTCAACATTCACATAATCGCTTGGTGTATGTCTGAAATATTTTCCAAATACTCTTATTTCTTACTTACACCGGTAAATGTCGACAATCACCATGTACTAATCGTGAATGTTCAACATATAATAATATTATATTTTCTCTGTAATTCAGTCGCGAAAAAACGCACTTAAGATTTAAAATAAGATTTTAATAACATAAAACTTAAAACACACAGTACATTCAAAATGAGACAGGAAAATAATAGAAGTTAAAACTTACTTAATTATACAGTACATTCTAAATGAGAAAATAAAATAATAGTAATAAAAAACTTAAATTATGTGATTCAAATCTTATTTATTGCAACAACTTAAACTATTAAGACACTTTGAATTGCACAAGAGAACCTTGCTTTTTACAACTGCATTTATGGGAAACAGCCATTCGCCTCTTTGTCAACTCTTCTCTTTTCGACCTACACCAGAGCATATCTGTGATTGTCGACATATACCAGTGAGGGTCCGAATGTACAAGAATGCAATGTTATATTTGATCTTTCACCGACGGTGAATGTTGACATTCTCTGGTGAAAGTCGACATTCTCCAATTTCGGTCTTTCACAGTAACATATTGATATAATTTGATTCTAAAACGATACAAATGGCTCTAATTTTCATTCACTATATAGAACAATATGGTTCTAATTTTCATTTGCACATTAACTTGAAAGAAGTGCTTCATATCAAATGAAAAATTTTGCTTTAGAAAGAATTGTCTTCATTATTACATTACATTTTGCTTTCAAAGAAGAATTCTGAAATAACAACAAAATTAGTTCATAAAAACCGATATATATTTTACGTTGAAAAGCACATAACAAATACAAAACAAAATTAATTTTTTTAGAGTAATGCTTACTTTGTTATCTGCAAAAGAAAAAGGGAAAAAAAACTTGTCATTTGCTCATAACAAACAAGTGTATTTTAATTAAATTTTCATACATTAATTGCTGTATGAAAGATAAAACAATAACATAAAAATACTGAAATTGCATTAAAAACGACTGATTACAAATGACAAAATTTTAAAACTTTTATATTACAAAAGATATTTAATTAAGATTTCAGTATTCATTAATGAATAAATAAATAAATAAATACTTTTCACAAAACTGAAATTTTCACGATACAGTTGCATTATTAGGAACAACTTCAGAATAATCAGAATTTCTGTTCAAATTCGTTAGCTCAAAAGCCTCACCTTCATGAAGTTCAACTTCAACATTGCTTTCTAATGGCAAATCACAAATTTCTTTATCTTGTTTAACATATGTATTTGATTCATTTTTATGGGTCTTCACATGTGCTTTAAGTAACCTAGTGAGACTGAAACGCTTACCACAAATATCACAAACATAAGGTCGTGGATTGTTGTGCATTCGTACATGATTTTTCAATCTTGTTTCTGTTGTGTAACTTTTATTACAAACATGACAAATATGAGGCCTTTCTGAAGTATGTGTGAGAAAATGAGTTTTAAAGTCTAAGGCACGTCTAAATTCATTTTGGCAATACTGACACTTATAGGATGGTTTAATTTTTTTATGTATTTGAAGGTGGCGTTGGAGATCACTTTTATTTCTAAACCTTTTATCACAGAGATCACAGGCAGCAGGACGATATCCAGTATGTGTCAACAGATGCCTCTGCAATTTACTAGGAGAAGAAAAGCCTTTATTACACATGACGCACACATGAGGATGACCTCCAGTATGCAGAAGCTTGTGTGATTTAAGATCACTACTTGATGTAAAACGTTTTTTGCAGAATTCACACATATGAGGTTTGTAACCAGTGTGAATAATGCAGTGCTTTTTCAAATTGTAAAATGATTTGAAACCTTTTCCACATATTTCACATATGTAAGGTCTGTCACTTGAATGTGTTAAACTATGACTTTTCAAATTATTTGGTGATGCAAATGCTTTGTTGCAAATATTGCAAATGTAAGGTCGTTCACCCAAATGTGAAAGGCAATGAAGTTCTAGATTAGCTGAGGATGTAAAACCTTTATTACAGTAATGACAGACAAAATCTTTACCCTCGTGAGTCAAACTATGACGCTGAAGATCACTTGTAGTACGAAACCCCTTTTTACACAGCTTGCAAATGTGAGGTCTCTCCCCAGTATGTGTAAGTATATGCCGTTGTAACTTACTAGGTGACGTGAAACCTTTACTGCAGATGTTACATATATAAGGATATTCACCAGTATGTTTTAATTTGTGAGTATTAAGATCACTAGATGAAGTGAATCCTTTTCCACAGATATCACAAACATGTGGACGAACTCCAGTATGAATAAGCATATGCTTTTTTAAATTACACAGTGATTTAAAAGACTTACCACATGTATCACAAGTATGTGGCCTTTCAAGAGAATGAATAATACTATGACACTGAAGACCATTAGAAGAAGGAAAAGTTTTTTGACAAACTTTGCATTCATATGGACTTTCCCCAGAATGTGTTAATCGATGCATCTCTACATCAATAGACGAATCAAAGCCCTTATTACAAAACTGACATACATAGGAATAATCACTTTTGTGAGTTAATCTGTGTCGTTGAAGATCACTGCTAGTTCTGAAACCTTTTGAACAGACATCACATGAATACGGACGTTCACCAGTATGAGTCAAATGATGGCGGCGAAGCTTACTTGGAGATGGAAATCCTTTATTACAATTTGTGCACACATAAGGATGGCCACCAGTATGAATTAATCGATGAGATTTAAGATCACTTGATGCAGTGAATCTTTTCTGACAAATATCACATGTGTGTGGGCGCTCACCAGAATGTATTAAGTTATGTTTCTTTAAATTAAATGCTGATTTAAACGATTTGGAACAAATATCACAAAAGAAAGCATCACTGTTTTTTTTGTTACAAGCCTGATTTTCTGAATCTTCATCAATTCGAATGTATGTTTCAGCAGTAAATACCACCAAGTCTTCCATGACAAAATATACAGCAAACAAGAAACTTGCACTGGGGAGAAAAAAGACATCAGGTTACAAATCAATTTACATATATCATTATTATTATTTTAATATTATTAAATTTCGTGACATAATAATATATAATGAAACGAATAATTACTAAAAATAATAATTCATACTTGCTATTTAATTAGATTTGAAAAGCAAATTTAAATAATAACAATATCATTTAAATGATTTAAAAAAATATTTAATGCAGAAAATCTGAACAGCACACACACACATACAAAAAAAAAAACTAAACTAAATTTTTAATTACTTAATGAAAATTTTGGTATGAATACCCATTTAAATATTTTTAACTAGCTGGGGCACCCGGCTTCACTCAGGGAGTTGTTATGAGATTGTGTGGTAGCTGGAATAAAAGGATAAACTTTAAAATATAAGAAGTATTTTTTTTTATTGAAAACACATTTTAACTATTTACAATACTTGTTTATAACCAATATTTTTCACGTTGTTATCCAGGGTATATATGTACAAATTTTTCAAATTTCCTACTCGAGAGGAAGCTATGTATAGCTGACTGTGAAAAAAGCAGGAATCTTTGATGTTGATGTCGCAATGTTTTAAAGTTTATCCTTGCACTTTGTTAATTGTAAAACTATAAGCTAATTTGATTGAAAATGCAGTCTTTTAAATTGAAATGCAATTCGGTAGACATCAGTGGTATTCTGGGGATAAATGTGTGTGCCCTTTCCAGCCATAAGTTCAGCTTCGATAATGTTATTCAATAGCTGTTTGCCGACCATTGTTGTTCCATTATGTAGTTTGGGTGAGTTGAGATTTCTGAGTAGTATCATCGGAGATCCAATTTTCAGCCTTCAGCCAAGAGTTTAAAAATTCTGCAGGAAAGTTAACACTTTCTTCAATGTTTACCATTGTGCCAATCAATTTGTATATTCTCTCTTCACCAGGAATTTTCTTTTCAATATTAAAGTTGATATTGCCAGCAATATTATTTTTAGTTACCAAAATTGCCCTTTAAAACAGCGACTCCAGAATGGTACAGTTGTGAAAAATGTTTCGATAAATTTGGACAATGAGTTAGTTTTCAGTAGTGGCTATGTTGCAGAAATCACTGTTGAGCTCAATGAGGCCGGTCGTCTGGTCAGTATGATATGTCCCTTCTCCTATTTGTAAACATTTTTGAGCAAAATGTGCTGTTGTTTTATCTTTTGATAGTTCAACTCTCACATTTTTTGTTAGTCGCAGTATTTGCATGTGTGGCCAGAGATATGATTTTTTTTTTTAAATTGCATTTATTTCACCTGCTGGTGTTAACTTGGGGATAGGAAGTGTTTGTCAAAAATCCCCTGAGAATATGAGTAGAGCTCCTCCAATCACTTCAGAGTTTCCTCGCAAGTCTTGTAATGTTCTGTCCATGGCTTCAAGTGATTTTTTTTATGCGCCATTGCACATTCATCCAGAAGATAATTTTAGCTTGTTTTAAAAGTTCACACTGACCAGATGCTCTAGAGGTTTTACATACCAAAAATTGTTCTTTGCCTATATTCAATGGTAGTTGTAGTCCTCCTTCCATAAGTGTGGCGGCAATGCTGAATGATGCTAGTGCAAGTACAACATGTTGTTTAGCCCGCATTTCTGCCAGCAACAAATTCATTAGAAACGTTTTCCCGGTGCCTCCTAGCACATCCAAGTAAATAATTCTGCCAGTCCTGTTGTTGATCTGCTTCATGATAATGCTGTAAATCGAATTTTTCCATTCATGCAACAGATTCCCAATGTTTTTCAACATTTCTCTACTGAATTTTTTCGTGTTGCAAAACTGGCAGATGTTATCCTTTTTTCCAATCATGACATGTTTGTGTTTCTTATAGTCTTTCGTCAGGCCCTAGTGGAATGCTTCATTTGTTAGGTTGTACTGTTTACTTATCCTCGTCCGCAGTTCTCGTAAGGTGATATTTTCATGGGTGGCATGTGTTCGTAGTCTTTTATTATAAGACTGTGTCACAATTCTTGATTCTTCAATTCATTCATTTCATTGTTATTTGGTGTCTCTGCTACTCACGGTGCTCATTCTCCTTCATTGGGAATGTAAACATGCTTCGCGATCTTCGACTTTTTCATTTTTTCGCAGTCCTTTTTGTTTTCACTGTTTTGCTTCAGAACTGGCAAGATCTTGTTCTCTTTTATGTTTGGGCATTCTATAAAATATAAATCAAATCAATTTTTTACTGAGATATCCACCAAGTACAATTGTATTTTCAATTTGTATTTAGTTACTGAATCACTTTGATTCCTTACACTTTACTGTTTATTTTTATTCACTCACTGCACTTCAATGATAAGAAACTGACATTCCCATGTGAACCCACGATGGATGTTGCTTTATATACCTCTACCAATGGGTAGCCCCACTCATACAAAAAAGGTTTCGACTGGTCCCCAATGTTCTAGAACATTCCGAAACATTGGACAGTGTTCTGTAATGTTCCACAACGATCCAAGTTGTTCCCAAACATTCCCGAATTTTCCAGAATGTTGCGGAATGCTCTAGAAATTTCTAGAGAGTGAAACTTCCCATCCTTATATCTTCAAAATCCTACCCTTCAGGTAAAAACGGGAACCTTCTTCAGGAATGGGGCATAGAGAGCTACCACACAATATAACTACCTTGATTGCACTGGGACTCGTTTCTGAGTTTTAGCAGCACACACACTGTACACTTTTACAACATATCTTGATTAGTTAAATGGAAATTAAGAAAAGAAATATTTGATATGATTTCTTTTCAAAATAAAAGCAGTCAGTTGGGAAATAACTGGGAATACGGTGTACACTTTTATCAACAAAAATAAAAATGATTAATTCCACACAGCATTTCCTGTAGCTTGATATTAAATATGTAACTTCAGGTAACTTAAATATCTAAATTCATGCTTTCCATAGATTTAATAAGAATGAAAGATACTGAATGATCTGAAATTCGAGTTAACTTAGATAGATGGTAGTGGGAAATAACATTATTAACCATTTAAAAGCAAATGAATCAAAATGCATGAAAACCATGAAAGGATGTAGTTGATCAGCCAGTACACTTTGATAGGTTAGGATGTTTAAAGGCACTTAAAGAACACATCAAGGGCTTTAATGAGTCATATTAGAAGAATCTTCATTCTCTCAATAAAACCATTACTGCATTGAATGGACCCAATATAATAACAAGATATATCTAGGGACTCAAGAGTCCCAAAGTTATAACTAATGTGACCAAGGCATTTTGTTATGGAGTACCTTTGCAAATAAATGCAATTACCTCCACATCATCATTAATAGAAAATGAATTGAATAAGAGTGAGCAGTTGCTATTGAAAATGAAAGAAAAGCTGATGAGGTAAAGTTAAAAGATCGCAAGAATGCAGCTGCATCCTAAAAAAGTAATGTTTTGTGTATGTTGGTACTACAAAGGAATTGTATGTTATGAACTGTTGGCATCAAATCAGACAAATTCAGAAAAGTACTATTCCCATGGTAGTTTTAAAAGCAGAAACTGAAGCAAAGTGTCCAGAATTCATTATTCATCGAGGTACTGTTGTCTATTATGTCTATGCATCATGATCCTTTTTAAAATAAAAAAGCAAATGACCAAAATGAACTTTTAGGTTCTCTAACCTTAAAAACTGTAATGAAACAAAAATTATGCCACAACATATGCCGAAATTATGCAAAGTGAGCAGAAAAGATTGTTTTTAAATATCTGCCTCAATCATAGTCACTCCTTATCTGCAATTAAAATGCCTCAATCATGATCACTCCTTATCTGCAGTTACAATAATCAGAAAAAATGTACTTCAATTCGAAAAATTGCAAGATTTTCCAGATAACCCAACATATCCTTTCAGCATCTTATTTAGAGCATAAAATGGAATTCATCTAAATACACAATTTGCATCATTCCTTACAGGTCCTATTTCAATGCATTAATTTTAAATCATATACTAAAGGCTGATACTCACTATACCATACTTAATGAATATCATGAATGATTAGTTTAGAGAGGAAGACTGTTAGAGTTTAGAGCTGACTTTGTTTTCAATTTATGAATAGCAACTTAAATTTATGATTTAGCTTGTCATGGAACATTCATAAACAAATCTGCAATTATCTATGACTAAACTATTTATCACGGGATGTTTATGAATGAATCACAGTACCTTATTCCATATGGGAAAATTTTTGAACAGTACCTTGTGCCATTTTGCGCACGTCTCATGCTATGCATCTTGAATAATACTGCATATTCCATCTGCCATTTTTTACTTCATTCTTGCACATAACAACAGGACAAAAGTTATTGTTATTTGTTAGTACTAAGTGATTGTAAATAAGAATGAATGCATTGATTGCAAGAAAGCTCGCTCATACACTTACTTTGAATGGCACTGAAAGTACTGGAAAGGATTAGATAGTTCTTAAATACTTTATTTTTTTACTTTAATATACTATATGTATTTTATTATTTCATAAAATTTCAGGATTTGGATGATCCATTAATACATCAATATACTGGGTTGATTGGAAAGTCATGTCATATTTTGCTGAGATGTCGTTAGCGCATTTTTCGGTGCAGAAGCACCATGCGCATGCACCTCACTGAAATACTATATAAGGTCACACGGCCCAAATGCGCTTTAGCCCACTGCTTGGCGGCGATTGTTTTTGAATGAGCAATAAACGTGCCAACATGGGTAACTCCGTATATCCGCGAACATGGCTGACTGGGTATTTTGAAGCTACGGAAACATGTAGTTTTCGCGCATGCGTATTTCCTATTTTATAAAGAACGGTTTTATTGGTAATGTGAGATGACGTAGCGGTTTATTCGAAATTCTTACGTGTTAATTTAAGTAGTTATTTCAGTTGTCGTTGTATTCTTTGAATGCGGTGTTTTTGTGTTGATTGTTTGCTATTTTCGTACCTTATATTTCGCTAAATACCGAGTCGGTATGGATTTAGCTGTGATGCTGAGAGAGGTGAGTGAATGTACATGTACATTTATTACTTTATTGGAAGTGCAAGTTGCTTAATTTTTATATTTTGTTGCCTTTTATTGAAATAATTTGGCTCAGCTGAAGAACAGAACGCTGGTATCGTTTGCAATTTATTTTATTTTGTTGATTTGTGCACATTGCCTACATTGTGCAATTCGCTGATGTTTTTTTTAAGTTAAAACGGAACGCTGTGCACATGGCATTTTCTTGTAATTTATTTTCGTTATTTTAGCTTATTTTGTTGATTTGTGTACGTTGCCTACATTGTGCAATTCGCTGAAGTTTTTTTTAAGTTTAAAAGGAACGCTGTGCACATGGTATTTTCTTGTAATTTATTTTCGTTATTTTAGCTTATTTTGTTGATTTGTGCACGTTGCCTACATTGTGCAATTCGCTGAAGTTTTTTTTAAGTTTAAAAGGAACGCTGTGCACATGGCATTTTCTTGTAATTTATTTTCGTTATTCTAGCTTATTTTGTTTATTTGTGTACGTTGCCTACATTGTGCAATTCTCAGATGTTTTTTTTAAGTTAAAACGGAACGGTGTGTACATGGTATCGTTTGTAATTTTAATGCCCTTTTAAAAAAAATTCCTTCTTTCTGGGATGCCATTTTGGTTACGTTTTCGCGGACCGTGTCGGGAAGGTTATGTAACGGCATAAAATGTGTAAGTATTACAACATAAAATGTAAATAATTTAAAGGTAACTAACAAATATTTTAATGATCGTAATGTTCGTTTTGCATATTATTTTATTATAATTTTGTGGCAACAGTTTCCATACTAATTTATGGTTTAGAATTCTATGTTTTGTTTACAATAGGTTTTCGCGGAGCGTGTCGGGAAGGTTGCAATTAATTGCAAAGACGTTTCACAGAAACGCGCCGAATTGGCGATTTTCAAAACATTGCCAAGCAGTGGGCTAAAGCGCATTTTCACCGGTCACACTTCTAATCCATCCAATAAACAGAAAATTGTTCGATTTGAATGAGTTGGATAAATTCTATACGGAGTCGAAAATGGAGAAATTATTGGTTTTCTCTATATTTTGCACAAATATATATTTCCACAAATGCAAGAATGCGACGCAAGCTTGTGAAAAGTTGCGTAAAGTTTATGGGCTCGATGCTCTACCGACATCTCAGTGCCAGTATTGATTTGCAAAATTCCGTTCTGGCAATTTTGATGTGAATGATAGGCCTCGGGCAGGAAGGCCATTGGAGGCTGATGATGATGAAATAAAGGCAATGGATAAGTCAAACCCACGGTACATGACACATGAGGTTGCAGAGACACTACACATTGCTGAATCAATCGTTCCTGACCATTTAAAGAAGCTCGGATTTGTAAGCACACTTGAAGTTTGGGTTCCTCATGAGCTGAAGGAAATCCATTTGGTGAAACGTTTGAGTGTCTGCCATTCCCTTCTTAAGCATGAAGAAAACGCCCATTTTTTGAAGCATATGGTCCCTGGTGATGAGAAATGGATTGTGTACAATAACATCACACACAAGTAGTCTTGGAAACAGTGCGATGAACCATCTCAATCCACGTCCAAAGCGAACATTCACCAGAAAAAGTTCAAGCTGTCAGTGTGGTGGGATTTCAAGCTCTTACCAAGGAATCAAACAATTAATTCAGCCGTGTACTGTCAGCAATTGGACCAATTGTACAATGCAAGCAATGAAAAGCAGCCAGAACTTGTGAATCGTAAAGGCATTGTGTTTCACCAAGACAACGCAAGACCACACATGAGTTTGGTTACCCACCAAAAATTGTTGGAGCTTCGTTGGAATGTACTGTCCCACCCATCGTACTCGCCTGACCTTCGACCTTCAGATTACCATTTGCTTTGCTCTTTCCAGAATTCCTTGAATTATAAAACATTCGATTCCAATGTGGCTATAAATTGGTACCTGGTACAGTTTTTCACTTCTAAAGACAGGTCATTCTACCAGTACGGAACTATGAGCCTTGTTGAATGATGGAAAACGGTCATCGAACAAAATGGTCAATACATTATTGACTGAATTCTTATTTTTATAGGAATAAATCACCTTTGAATAACATAATAAAAATACAACATTACTTTACGATCAACCCGATATATTACTTTTTCGAAATTCTATTAGAACCGCTTTCTATAATTAAACTTAATTTATCATTAATTTAAAATATCATGTACACCGGGAGATGGGGGGAAGACAGTTCTTCTCAGGCCAATTGACAAAATTGAAATTGCGTTTTTCAAGTCTCGAAGGCGCAACTTAGGATGTATTAGATTTACATATAGCATTGTTCCAATATAGGTAGTTTGACACAAAATTTGACTTTTGTTCAAATGACATGCCAATTTTTTTCCATATTTTGATTCTATGGCTCAAATTACGCCAAACTGCCAAGTTTTGTAAAAATCGCACGAGTAGTTTTTAAAAAATTAGCTCCTCAATGTTAATTCAATTTGGTATATATTTATCAATAACTTTTTTTTATTACACTTATTGGATTCCTTCTTCCACAGTTCAAAATTTAGGTTCACTCCAAACAAAATTCCCCCATTTTTTATGATTTATTTTTAAAATTTGTATTTTAAAATAATTTTTATAAATTTTTTGAAAAAAATTTTGTTTTATAACCTATAAAATAAAATTTGTTTAAAATAATTTTTATAAATTTTTTGAAAAAAATTTTGTTTTATAACCTATAAAATTTTTACCATCAACTTGAAGTAGATGTATTCCTAAGTATACCTACAAAAAATTACAGCTTTTTATTCAAAATTTTTGAAGATATACGTGAATTTATATATTGGCTCGTTTTAAAATTTGTCATATTTGTTGATAGCGATAATAACATCTAATGTAGTTTACGCACTTTGCTGAAATTATTTGAAAGAAGAACGATGTGACTTTTTTTCTGCTCATGCACAATGTAAAAAGGTAGGAAGGATGTGACTTTTTTCAGCTCCATTACAATGGAAGGGATAAGAAAATTGGTTGTCACATATTAAGAAGTTCGCCAAAAGAATTATTCTCGGTTCAAACTGAAAAAAATACGGCAAATTAAATTTTTGAATTCCTCCGCAAATTTCACACCAAATTTTACAAAATTTAATATTTAGGTATAATTTGAGTCGTTGAATCGAAATATAGAAAAAAATGGTATGTTATTTCAGAAAAAGACCCATTTTGTGTTAAAATACCTATGTTAAAAAAATACTATATATAAATCTACACTCACGTTTGTGAAAATTGCAACACCATGAAGAACTTACGCGAGTGAGCTGAAATTTTCAGGAAATGCAAAGTAGCGCATGATATGCAAATGATTAGAATTGCAAATCCGTAGCGCATGCGTATGCTGAGCAGCGCCCTCTGAACGGCTGATGGATCCGAATAAATAGACGGCTGTAGCGAGGCGTGTATGGTTATCGGTGGTTATCTGCTAGTGGTAAACGTTAACTCAATCTGTACTTATGCCTCGTCGACGAAAGAGAGCGAGATTTGAACAACTTACAGAGTTTGAACGAGGGAGAATCATCGGCCTTCGTGAAGCTGGATTGTCGTATCGTGCAGTAGCCTCTCGTGTGCAGCGTAACAGCAGCACAGTGATGCGCGTTTGGAAGCAGTGGACGGACGAGTGTCGGACAACTCGGAAATCCGGGAGTGGACCCCGAAATGTGACGTCAGCTCGCGATGATAGACACCTGGTCCGCATGGCGCGGACGGACCGTACAGCTTCCTCTAGACAATTGGCAGCACTGTGGTCAATAGCTACAGGTGTTTCATTGTGTGCTTCATCAATTCGTAGACGTCTGCTGCAGTGTGGACTGCGCGCACGGACTCCTTTATACAGGATCCCCCTAACGCACGACCATCGCCGCCTGCGGCTACAATGGGCCAATCAGCATAGAGACTGGCGTGCTGATTGGCAGCATGTCGTGTTTTCTGACGAATCCCGCTTTAATTTGTGGTACCATGATGGCCGCATTCGTGTCAGACGCTATGCCGGTGAACGCCACCTTCCGGAGTGCATTATCGAACGCCACAGTGGACGAACACCCGGAGTTATGGTCTGGGGCGCCATAGCATATCATAGACGATCTCAATTGCTACGAATTGTGGGCAATCTGAACAGCAACCGGTATATCCGTGAAGTTCTACAGCCCGAAGCTGTTCCCTTCCTTCAAAGCTTGCCAGGCGCTGTATTTCAACAGGACAATGCCCGCCCTCATACTGCTCGGATTGTTAAATCCTTCTTTGCAGCGCAGCAGGTACAGCTTCTTCCTTGGCCTGCGTGTTCCCCGGATATGTCGCCAATTGAACATGTGTGGGATGTCATTGGTCGGCGTCTTGCTCGTGATCCTCGTCCTGTTGCGTCTGCAGACGAACTTTGGGTACGCGTACAAACGATATGGAATGCTCTTCCTCAGTCAGACATTCAAACTTTGTTTGACTCCATGCCATGTCGTGTAGCAGCACTTATTGCGGCGTATGGTGGCCACACAAAATACTGATTCTGATCTCTTGTTCTTGTTTGTTTGCTTTGAACATTTAATCATTTATTTGTACCACTACCACTCAACTGTGTATTAAATTGCATTCAATTATGACGATTCCTTCTTGGTGTTGCAATTTTCACAAACGTGAGTGTAATATATATCCCAAGTCGTGCTTTCGAGACATAAAAAACGCAATTTGAACTTCATCAATTGGCCCAGTAAAACGGGAAATAACGAACTGTCCCATTTTTTTTTTTTTTTGCACAGTGTACATAGGCAACACTGCTAAGCATGAGTGCCAAAGTATGGAAAGATAACAACACTGAGTGTAATCTATCATATATATTCATTTCCATGTAAAATGATGCTATGTACACAGTTATACATTCCTATGCATATTTTGTCCGCAAATAATGCAAAAGAAGACTTTTTTGCATTTTCTATCTTGATTTAAGGGAAATATAGTTTTAATAGTGCATAATTAACAAAAATATTAGAAATATAACCTTTCTAATTTCCTGTTCTTTTTGTTCATTTTTTGCCAAAATAACAATAAATTAGAAATAATAATAATAAAAAATCATTGTTTGCATGACCAGAAAATCAAAGTTTCATAAATAAACTGCAGTACATGATATTTCTGGAAATAATTTCCTTTAATGATAAAACAAAATTTGGAATGATTTATCATCACATACTAAGAATAAAACATGAAATTAAAATACAAATGAATATTGACTAATTTAATAAAAACAGATATAATTTAATTATACGTACACAAAACCCAGAACAACCAATAGATACCAATAGATGGCAAGAAATAAATCATGTTCAAATTCAGAAAACAAATTACAGTGTTTAGCTAAGATTTAATTACATGTTGGCCAATTTTTCAGAAATATACTGTTAATTATAACTTTCTAATTATGATTACAAAATACATAATGTGCGAACATTCTTTTTTTGATTTTGGACTTGTTTGTTTACGTTTCAGCTATACTAATCCGATAATAAACATACATGTATCTATGCGGAGATTCCGGAAAAGATTCATATTTAGAACATTTTCTCCTTTGTCATTGCAACTAATTTTCAGTATTAGTTATAAACAATATATGTAATTACTTCTAAATGTTAAGCATATCAAACAATATTACTTATTTATTACTAAAAATTTCGATTTTTCTTACATTTCAAAAAGTGCACAAAATGAACGAATAAAATAAAATAGCAAATGATGAACCTTAGACAAAATGTTCACCCCGTTCAAATTTTATTTTGTATCCCTGAACATGTAACTCAAACTTGTTTAATGAAATAGCTTCCCCTCTAACATAGAAACAAATACATTAATAATGGGAAATAATACACCAAATGGAAACATAAGAACAAACAGATATATTACACACATACAAATATATATATATATATATATATATATACATTTTATAACCGCTGAAGG
>KK121782.1:282091-293146 GCA_000611955.2 Stegodyphus mimosarum
CCGCTGAAGGATTCAAAACTTACAACGAATTTTACAGCATTAATTAAATGCTTGGTATTTACTCTGCTAAACGATTTGATGGCGATTTCAGGTCAATGAACAGCCTTGCTGTTTGCAAAAGCTGAAATTCGAAAAATGAAACTATCATTGAATACAGGTCTTAATTATTAGCACAAAAATAAGGGTCATGGTGCATTTCTTGCAAGTTTTAACAGCATGCTACCTATTTACGTACATGACACAAATAATGATACTCAAAACTCAAAGAATAAATATAATGACGTTAACTCTCACCTTGCTTCTCGTAACCCAACGACTTGAAGTAAAAGACACCTCCCTTGATTCTCAAATCATTTGCTATCGTGAATTCGTCAGTGTAATCCGGAGATTAAAGGCATTTAAATATGTGATAAATATAAGCATGAACATACTAAATTTTGTTTTGTTCCAACATCTTAGATATCAATAATGTCAGGTATTATTTCTATAGACTATATTTCATTTTAAACGGTATGAGATGATTTAGCAAAGTATTTAGAGGGAATAATAATAAAAATTCTTTGGCTTTAGTGATAATACTTTTCATCTGCTGGAGCTCAAAATTTCGTTAGACAGACAGACAGACAGACAAAGAAGACAGATGTCTTGTTTTGCACCCGCTAAGTCTTTCTGCACCGATGGGCGAAAAATCAAGCCAGGGTGCGAAGGAAAGGTATATAGAAAATGGGCAATTTCGTATTTCAGAGGAGAGTGAAAAAGGAACTTCGTATATTTTATACGAGTTCTAAAAGCCAGGAAAAAAATATGGGACAAAATAAAATTAAAAATAAATGGCCCAAAAGTAATGGAGAGGAAAAAAAAAATAAATAAAAAGGGCCTATAGAATGAAAAGGAAAGGAAGTAAGAAAATGTCCTAAATACGATTGTGTCCAAACAAAAGTATATATTAAGTAAGGTTACATATAGTATTGCGGTATCCAAACATAATCATACATTTTTTTTTTTTGCAAACGACATCAGACAAGATCATAAAACCATACACAGTTTGAGAGCAAATCAGCAAAATTAAATAAATAAATAACTATCAGAATTTTTTTTGGTTAATTGTTTTTTAAGCATTATATTTATTTAATAATTTAATCATCATAGTTTACTATATATTTGTGCCAGTCTAACAAGTTGAGGCACACTTTATTAGCATATGCTAATAACTCTAAGACATGTATTCAAGGAAATATAAATTAATCTTATTGTTTTCTTTATTTGTGAACTGAAAGAAAAAATTGCAATCGAAAACAGTAAAACTGCAACCTTTTACATTCATCGATGCCCAAGATCCCCTTTCCCCGTCTCGAGAAATTCCTCAAAGGGGCCCAGATGGGGAGTACTGACACACGGCGTCTACTGATAAGGATAGCATCACTGCAGGTTACAGGAAAAACAAGCATATGATATAAAGCAATTTCTAGCTATTATTTAATGTCAGAGACCTATAACCATAATAAATAAATAAAGGAATTTGAAGGCACTCCAGTAATATATATTTGATTTAGTTTAGAGAAAATAAGGCTACTTATCTGAAAGCTCCCGTTTTCCTTCGGATTTGCAGAAGAATGAACAGCGAGGAAGATGAGACCTCTTTTGCACAGAAAAACTGTCACATTTGAGGGCGAGACACTTCGGAGACAATTTTTAAAAATTTCTTTAATTAATTAAGGCTTTTTTCGGGAAAACACACATAAAATTGTCGGAGCTGGCCAAGCTGCTGTCTGTATCGTTCGTGATCACAGCGCCCCTCCCAATTTCCTTGTGCCGTAATCGCTCAAAATTTCGTTAGGTAATTCGATAGTCTGACATTTGTAAGGCTAACAGTTATCAAAAATGAAACTAAGAGCGTATTGCGTTATGAATATTAAAATATATACACTGACCATATTTTCGCAAAAAAAAAAAAAAAAAAAAAAAAAAAAAAAAAAAACAAGGAACAAACATAGGCTTATCATACATACCATTTTAAACATTTAACTTTTTAAAGTGAAAATAACATGTAAACGTGGCTTTGATTTACAGTGGTATATCAGAATATGTTTAATATGTTACAGATCCAAGGAAGTAAATTAAACGAATAAAGGACAATAAGTAATCCGTTCACAGAAAAAATAATGCTGTTCTTCTTATTGTAATATTGTTTAATATTAAAATACAGAGAGAGTTTCTATTGTCCAGATCAAAAACAATACCTCTTGTTTTGATAATACATAAAGGATATGCATATGGTAACCATTTCAGCCAAATTTGACTATATAGCATTTAATAATTTGTAATTGGCAACAGTTTTGGACATATAAAAACAAGGAGGTTGGAATAGAAGGAGGGAGATTTTGTACAGTTTTGAATTGTATCTTGCAAGCTCCTTTGTTCTTTAGGGGTTTTTCATCACTCATCTTGATTTGTGATTTTGTCATAGTTTTGCTTTGTTCCTACTTTGCCCCTCTTTTCTTTTCACCTTTCCTCCGACTTCTCATCTGAGATTTCTCCCCGTCTAGAGCTCATTACGTCATGTGCCTTATAGCTTTACTTCATGAATCGGCAATATTGCTTCGGCAGTAGCCCGGTGATAATCAACAGTCTAAGTCTAGAAGGAGGGAGGGTTCGCAGTTTCCTCCACTAACGGGGAATGAACAAGGCCAACTATGAAGCGGACTCTTACCGCTTTATTTGCTAAGTCATAGAAGAAGCACATCTTAAAGCCCATACATTTCTTGTGCCAGAAGAAGAAGTGATTAAAGTAGTAATCAGAGGCCTGCCAGTGACTATGAACCCCAACTATATTGACCAAGAATTAACAAGTCAAGGCTTTACCATTAACCACATCACAATCATGAGAAACAGAAAGCAAAATAAGCCAGCCGCTTTTTCTTACTTCACCTTCTAACACTGAAGCAACAGAAAACATTTATCACATGAAGAATCGGCTATATGAATGTCACTGCTGAAACTTCAAAACGAAGGCCTGGCCTTCTACAATGCTATTGTTGCCAGCAATACTTCCACAGCTCACTTTTATGTACTCTTGACTGGGTTTGTGTGCGTTGTGGTGGAAATCATGAACCTAAGTTCATGATTAGTTGACATCATGTCCAGTTGACATTAATAAGCCTGTCACTTGCTGCCATTGCCATTGCTTGCCATTTGCTTACTTCTCCCAGTGTCCAGCTAGACCACAACCAACCAAGCAGAAGTTCACACCCAGAAATCCACCAACCAAAAATCTTTCGAATTTAAAAGACAGCAACTTTCCACTGCTAAATAGAGAAATGGAGTCTCCGGAGCCTGAAAATACTAAGAACTAAAACTTATCTGAAATTCCAACCACAAGCTCCACTTTTTCAGAATTATTTAATCTGAGTTCATTATAAACATTATGGGCTGTTATTATAGAAGGCCCCAAAACTCTGAAGAAACAACTCGCCTATAGACAAAATAGGTCCAATTGTGGATATTCTTAACAAAATTAGTAATTGCCTTTAACATGCCAGGCAGTATTAATCTGAGAAACATCAAAATTCTTTCATGGGATGCTAATGGCCTATTTAACAAAAAAAAACGAATTTGGCGATCTTTTTCTGGAACTCGAACCTGACATAATTCTTATCCAGGAAACTCATTTGAAACCTGTACTAAAAATGTTTTACGCAAACTATTCTAATTACCGTGCGGATCGAGAAATCGGACACGGAGGTGGAATCATCACTTTGTTAAAAGAAGCATCCAATATCAACTCAAAGAAAATGTTTCTACCTCTTTTGAAAGAACTACTCTCGAAATTCAAATTGAGTACAAAAAATTCATTATATCTCTAATATCTATATACCTCCTAATAATAGTCCCACCATTTCTGAAATTGAACAGCTACTGGATTTTAACTCACCTGCTTTAATTGGAGGAGATTTCAATGCTAAACATCAATGCTGGAATCAAGCAGCTAGCCATAGAAAAGAACGAGAAATTTTTAGTATGATTCAAAATAAAAATTATACCATTCATGCCACTGATGAACCTACGCATTACGGCTATAATAGCTCTTCTATTATTGATTTTTTTCTATCTAACACCCTCGACTATAATTGCCAATTTCTGTTATTCCAGCTCTCTCATCTGACCATAATCCGATCCTTCTTGATATCAACATAAATAGTTACATACCTTCACTGGGTAGGAGTTCACCTGCCGTATCACAGACTGGAAGAAATTCACAAAAATCCTTTCAGATACCATTCCTGGAAATCCCAAAATCATCAATGAAGACCATATTGAGTCTGAAATCAAGAGGTTTACCACATATATTCAACATGCTATCAATTTCTCTACCAATAAATTCATCAGTTTCCATCCTTTTCTTCCTATTCCAGCCAGTATAAAACAAAAAATCAAATGCGAAAACCGTATTAGGAAACACTGGCAAAATACACGAGACCCAAGGCTCAAAACGCAACTGAAGTCTCTACAACGTGACATTAAAAAGGACATCAGTAACTTCAAGACTCAACGCTGGCGAAACTTCCTCAACTCTCTGGCAACTGAAGATAATTCTCTTTTTATATTGCAAAGAAATTTAAGAAGCCCTTCAAGCAAATTCCGCCACTTCATGGTTCCAATGGAATGGTTTATTCAGACGAAGATAAAGCTAACACCTTTGCAGATATACTGAAAGAAACGTCTACCCCCAATACTATTCCTTACGACAACAATCCTATCTCCAAAGTTAATGAAACTGTTAGCACCTACTTAAAAATCTCAGGTCCTTTGAAGTTTACATTCCTCGCTACGCCTAAGCTGGTTGCCGATTATATTAGCTCCTTAAAATCCAAAAAAGCTCCAGGTGTTGATTGTATTTCAACCAAAGCCCTGAAACATCTTCCTATCAATGCTATCACTTGTCTTACTAAGATTATCAAGTCTATCATCAAATTCTCTTACTTTCCTAATATACGGAAACTTGACATTATCGTCGTGTTCCCCAAATCGCATAAAAATTCAACGCTTCCACAGAATTACCTCCTAACTGCTTTGTGTCTTTAACTATATTACTGATGGTTTCAATTGTAAGTTCCCAACCGGCGCCATTTTCCTTGACATTACGAAAGCTTTTGATAAGGTGTGGCACCGGGGACTAATTTACAAACTTATCAAGTTGAACCTCCCCGATTACTGTATTAGACTTATTGCTTCCTGTCTTGGAGATAGGAAGTTGAGATAGGAGTCCTGTCTTGGAGATAGGAGGTTTGCAGTGAAAATTGACAATTCTCCTTCTACCAGGAGAAACATTTTCGCTGGAGAGCCCCAAAGAACATTACTTTCACCATATTTATGTAACATTTACACTTAGACTATTCCTAAAGACCCACAAATTACCGTAGCTCTTTTCGCAGATGGTACTGCAGTTATGACCCAAGATTCTACAGTTACTGTTGCCCAGCTCCTTCTTCAACATTACCT
This sequence comes from Stegodyphus mimosarum, assembly GCA_000611955.2. Taxonomy (NCBI): domain Eukaryota; kingdom Metazoa; phylum Arthropoda; class Arachnida; order Araneae; family Eresidae; genus Stegodyphus; species Stegodyphus mimosarum. Next base: position 287,591 of record KK121782.1, read on the forward strand.
CAATCATCTAGAAAATTGGCTCACTCTTTGGACGATTGCAGTTAATACTGAAAAATCAAAAGCAATTAGTTTTCGTAAAAAACAAACAAATTTCACGCCATCAAGACCTCTTGTATTTGATGCAGAAATTGACTGGCTTGGCGAAGTCAAATATCCAGGAGTCATTCTAGATAAAAAATTGACTTTTCAGAAACATCTCAGGGAAACTGAAAAAATTAATATCACACTTGAAACTAGCGCCCACTTCTTGGCAGAAGAAGTCATTTGCCTGTTTCAAATAAACTCATCTTATGTAAATCTACACTTCGACCAGCATTACTCTATGCTAATCCTGTCTGGGGCCATGCTGCCGAAACTCATCTTCTACACATCCAAGTTCTTCAAAACAAAGCCCTTAGAGAGATTATGAACGCGCCATGGATTATTCCAAATTCGTGTATCCACCGTGATCTCAAAGTAGACGCAATTCAAGATTATATTCAAAAATTTGCCAGAAATTTTTCTATTCTGTTCTGACTCATCCTAACAATTGCATCAGCTCTCTTAGATGTTCTCCGTTTCCCAGAGAAAAACACAAATATCCATCTGACATTCACCATCTTTAACATCTTTTACTCATGCTAGATTCTTCAGTTCACTGATTTAGACCTTCCACCAGCAATTCAACTAATTCGTCGACCGATGGCGACCACTTGACTCATACTTTCATCATTTTGTCCATACTACTTATTTTGTTTTACCTATGCTCTTCACCAGATGCAGAGTAAAAGGAAGCACTGCTGTCTGAAACTCTAATTCACATATGAGAAGAAAAAGGAACTTGGAATGCAACCCTACCTAACAAGCGGCGTCTATGTTTGTAATATCAAAACATTGCATTACGGCAGTGAAACGTACATGTTTCTAAGCTGTTGCGTGCAAGTATTTTCCAGTAAAGATATGTTAAATTTATAATGAAATGCCTCACTAATGTTAAATTTTTGTTTTAAAGTAATAAAGATGATATTCATAATTTACTATGTACAGAAAATTATTAAGAAATAATTTGAAATCTAAATGCATGTGTATAACATTAAAGCCTTTAAAATGATGTTTTTGCATATTTCAAGGATTTGTTTATCTTTTATTAACAACCTGTTGGGTGTACTTTTCAGTTTTTCCTTTAAGAAGTTATATTTCTGATTAATTCACAATATTATCATAATTTATTAAAGAATCATTTCATATACGAATGTTTAAGAGACAGGAAAGAAAGTTATTTTATTTTAGTATACTTAATACTTCAGCTTTAAGTTGTAATACACTAAAGCAAAAATTCACATATTTTTTATTCGCTATAGCAGTTGTTGAAATAGCTGATTTCAGGAGACTGGTACTTGATGTAAATAGTATTTCATTTTTTTTTTGTTTAAAGCATTTATTGGCATATTTTAGAATTTTGCATAACTCTTAATTTCAATTAAAAACACATTTGAATTTTTATCCATTTATCAATTTTTAGAAGTTTTTTAGGGGCAGGGAGATTGTTTTTGGATAAATTCCAGAAAAGTGTTAATTTTGATTCAGCTACACTAAATGAAATAACTTCATGGAATCAGAAAATCTAAAATGCTAAATAAATGGAGATAAAAGTAAACAGTAAATAGATTTGCATGATATATATCAAAAGCGACAGCTATTTAAGGGATGGTGGATTTAAATGGTTGCTCAGCTCAATGCATCTCCAAGTTTCATTAAAAAAATTAAAAGCTTATTTAAATTCTATTCTTATTTCTAATGCTTTCCTGATCAGAAAATTTCTACGCGTTATGTGAAAATGTCTTTGTCTGATACTGAATAAAAAATGCAACAGCGAAAAAAGTCACGTACATTTTTATCAAAATTACAACACTACACACTTCCTTGACGCACTAATCTCCTTGATAAAAAACAGAATGATGTTGGTATTGCAGTTCTGTGTAACATATATAGTGTTCTATGCTTATAAATAAATATAATAGTTTACAGAATTAAAAGTGTACCTTCATTATTTTATATGGTGCCAGGAGTATTTTCCTTTCAAAATGGAAAGTTTAAAACCACCAGAGCGGGTGAAATTTGATGGAAATCTTGCTTCAAATTGGCAAAGATGGCTGCAATCCTTCGAAATACTTGTATACGAAGTAGCCAGTGCATTACATAATAAAGAGGAGAAGGTAAAAGTTAATACTTTTCTTCATGTAATAGGAATTCGCGGTGTTGAAATATATAATCCATTTCCTATAGAAGAAGGTAAAGAAATTAAATGAAATTAAGATAAAATTTACGGAATAGTGTATACCTAAAAAATATTACATATAAAAGACATTTGTTCTTAGTAGATATCAAACCGCGTCGGAAACCATAGATGAGTATATAACTGACCTTAGAAACAAAGCTAGAACATGCGAGTTTGCACAACTAACGAATAGCATAAATTTGTTTGTGGTATTAAAGATGATGTAGCGAAAGCAAGATTGTTAAATCAAAGAGGATTAATATTAGAAAAACCCCTTGATATACGCAGATCTGCAGAAATAAGTGCACATCAAATGAAAATAATAAAAACGAGCAAACTATTGTAAACTTAGTGAAAAAGAAGCAAAGTAAACATAATACATACAAAGATGTAAATACTCAGAAACAAGAGATAAAAGTTTGTTCTAAATGTGGGACACCTCATGAGTATCGAAAGTGTCCAGCATATGGAAAAATCTGTCATAGGTGTAAAAAAGCAAATCATTTCGGGAATCAGTGTAAAACCTATAAAATAAAAAATGAAACAGTCAGGGTAAAAAAAAAGAGGAGCAAATTAAATTAATAAGTCATGACTCTGAGGAAGAGTTAGAATTTTATGTAGGTACATTAAACCTTAACTCAACAAAGAAGAGAAATGGACTGTTGACGTCAATGTAAATAAAAATAAACTAAATGTTTGCAGTTAGATATTGCGGGAATGTGCGATGTTATTTTAAAAGCCAAGTGAAACTGATAGATGTTCCGATACAGAAGTCTGAAATTGAAAATTATTACATTCTCTGGGAAAAAAATGGATACTGTAGGTAAAGTAATACTTATCTGCCAATATATGAAAAAAATAATTATGTTGTAGAATTCCAAGTTATTGACAAAGAAGTACCTTCTATATCTGGATTAAAATCATTTCTACTGCTAGGTTTGATTCAAAAGGTAATGTCTGTTTATACCGAAGACTTAGTGGAGGTATACAAAGATGTATTTGAAGGCTTAGGCTGTTTGAATGGAGAATATAAAACGCAGTTAAAACAAGATGCCACACCAGTAATTCATCCTCCAAAAAATACTCATAGTTATACGAGAGAAAGTGAAGAAAGAATTAAAAAAAATGGAAAATTTAAATGTTATTGAGAAAGTAAGTGATTCAACTGAATAGGTAAATTCAATGGTCACTGTTGTCAAACCTAACAAAGTAAGAATACGTTTAGATCCTAGAGATTTAAATAAAGCGATAAACGAGAACATTATCCTATGCTAACTGTTGAGTACTAATTGTATGTTTTTGAAATGATTAATATGTTTCCAACGCATTGGCGATATCTTGTTCTTGGCGCATATTGGCTAGAACGCCACTCATGTAAAACTACGCACTTGCAGTTTTGATTTCGCCTGTAGAGGCACGCAACGCATTTAGACACTTCAATAAATAGTTAAGTTCAATTGTTTATTGTTTAATTGGTCGTCGTAACCACATCGCAAACATTTTTTGGTCAACGTCGAGCAGAGGATATTATGGTTAGGTTAGGTTAGGTTATTTAATTATGGCAAAGCACACGAGGGCTATCTGCCTAAAGGGAGGGATGCCTTCGTGGAGGACTTTCTAAGGGAAACTAGCTCGTATAACGTTACACATGGGGAAAACCACGAAAACGCCCATGCAGCCAGCCCGTTCGCGGGATTCGAACCTCGGACCGAACTACCAGTGTTCAGCGTCTTTACCGCTCGGCCGCTGGTGGGCCTGAGAGGATATTATTTGAAAACCTATGGATTACCTCAATCTGAACTGACAAACAATCCGCACGTTCGAAAGAGGCTGGTCAGTAAAATTTAACTTACTTATCAATATGTCTGAATTAAAGGCTGCTAAAACAAATAAAAAGAGTGTAAAATCTAATATATCAAGGTTTAAAGAAAAAGTAAAATCAACTATTGAAGAAGCAGACGCAGCCTTGCTACACTTATATGAATCTAAAATCTCATATTTTCAAACAGAAGTAAAACATGTTTTTGATTCTATATTCTCGCAGTGTGAGGATACAGACATTGACGCATATTCATAACAGAGAAGGAAACTATACTAGACAATTTAGATGAAATTAATTTGATAATTAAAAGAAAACATTTAAAATCAGTACTGTAAAAATTAATATCAACGAGAACATTTCGCCTAAAGACATTTCTGTTTCCGAAGTAAAATTACGAAAGTTTTCGCTTCCCACATTTAGTGGAAAAATTGAAGAGTGGATCGAATTTGAAGATTTATTTTCTGCAACAGTTAATAAGAACAAAACTTTAACTAACGCGCAAAAATTACAATATTTGAAAAGTTCTTGTAAGTCAGATGCGTTAGACATTATTCATTCTAAATCCATTTGCTACGCAAATTACGATATCTCATGAAATTTACTAGTTAAACGCTACTCAAAAAAGATCTGATAAATTCAGTAATTAAAAGGTTACTTTCCTTACCGCAGACATGTGATTCAGCCCCTTCGCTTTTAAAATTTGTTGACAATATAAATGAATGCATAAGATCTTTGAAAGTGTTAGAACAAAATGTGAATGATTTCAGCGATACGCTAATTCTTTATGTATTAGTCGAGAAGCTGGTGGGAAAGATCGCTGAAGAAGGATGAAATTGGAACAACAGAACAGGTAACATCCTTTTTAAAAGAACATTCGCGCACTTTGCAGCATAACAAACCTCTAAATCGCGAAACGAAGCGTTCCTTTAATTCAAATGCGTTGACATCTCTTTCAGAAAATTCGAAAACTTGTTCTTACTGCAAGGGTGATTATATATCGTTGACATGTAATCAGTTTTTGAATTTACCGATTAAAAAAGGTTTAATTTTATAAAAGCAAAAAAACTCAGCTTTCATTGTTTATCATCGCTTCATATGATTAATTCTTGTAAAATCATTAACGTGTGCAAAAAATGCCATAAATGTCACCATACATTATTGCATCTAGAAAGAGAAGATTGGGAAATCGCCAAGGCAACATCATCGAATTCGTGTAATGTAAACCCTAATTTAAGCAAAGGTCTTTCGCCAGATGCTAATGTGTTTACTCCTTCTACAGAGAATTGCAGGACTGACGCCAGTGGAAATAAACAACCCACTTCTAATAACAGCTCTGTAATGACTACGACTTCCGATTTTAATAAACAAGTTATACTTTCCACAGCTATAATTACGTTAAAAACTTTGATGGGACTTACATCGCCTGTCGTACTTTGATTGACAACGGCAGCCAAAATAATTTCATCTCGAGGGAATG
>KK121783.1:0-25740 GCA_000611955.2 Stegodyphus mimosarum
AAATTATTACGTGCATAATTCTTATTTTCATTCACAGTTACTTTTAAAAATTTGGAGACTCCGTAGAAGTGTTTGCCAGGATCTGTAAAGTTTCCTTTGTCCCCTCTCCACACAATAACAAATTTTGCTTTGAACTTTTTCATCACAAGCCTCTAAACCATAAAGATTTTTAAATTTTCCTCTTATGGTAATTTTTCATTTACGATACCTTAAAATGTATTATAAAACATGATACACTGCTGGACATTGAAAATGCAACACCAAGAAGGAGTGGTCAGAAAGTGATGAAATTCGGAAAACACACAGAGACAACAAGCAGTAATAAATGATCTTTTATTGAAAGTGATAGTCAGAATACAGAGCGAGAACGGCGTCGGCTCAGTAGGATGTAGGAACACCTCGGACAGCGATGCACGAAGAAACACGTCTAGGCATAGAGTCAATAAGAGTGAGGATGGTGTCCTGAGGAAGGGCTCTCCATTCCCTTTCAACCATTTGCCACCGTTCGTCTTCCGAACGAGGCAGGGGCAGAGTTCGCAAACGACGTCCAATCACATTCCACACATGTTTGATTGGTGATAGGTCAGGAGATTGCGGTGGCCAGGAAAGCATCTGTATACCTTGCAGAGCTTGTTGGCAGATGCTAGCACTGTGTGGTCGGGAGTTATCTTGCTGAAGCATTGCATTAGGCAGTCTCTGTAGGTAGGGGATTGCCACCGGCCGCAGTACATTATCCAAGTATCGTTGGGCCATCATAGTGCCCTGAATACGAACTAGAGGTGACCTTGAATCGTAGGCAATAGCTCCCCAAACCATTACGCCACGTTGTCGCGTGGTGGGGCGTTCCACAGTTACTGTCGGATTAGATCTGTCTCCACGTCAACGCCACACACGTATGCGGCGATTGTCACTGGATAAACAGAAGCGTGCCTCATCTGAGAACACGGCGTTTCGCCATTCTGTCATCCACATCGCTGCAGTCCGGCACCATTTGAAACATTCGCGTCTATGCTGTGGAGTCAATGGAAGTCTTAACGGACGCCGTGAGTGCAGGCCACGTTCAACCAATCGACGGGAAATGGTTCTCGTCGATACGAGAACATCCAGGGCATCTTGCACATGCTGCAGAATCGCGGTACAAGTGACTTGCGCGCCCACCACAGCTTGTCGGCGGATACGTCGATCGTGCCCTTGTTCCAACCATGTTCGCCATAGCCGATGCACCGTGCTCGCATCCATGTGGGTATCGGTAAGGACCAACCCGCCCTTCTCAGTCCGATCTCCATACCCCTCGTAAAATCGTCTATCTGCTGGAAGTGCCTTCGTTGACGGCGGCCTGGCATTCTCTCCTATTACACGTATCCTTCGGGACAAAAACCAACTTTCTTCGATAATTAGTCTGGCAGAAATAACGACACGAATATTGTTCATTCTGCCCGTTCCTTCCCTTATATCTTACTTCACGTGCGTGGCAGAGCTGCGCATTTCACATCATTCGCATAACTCAGTGATGTGCGTCTACTCAAAAATTTGCATAAATTTCTGACCACTCCTTTTTGGTGTTGCATTTTCAATGTCGAGCAGTGTCTGTTATTATATTTGCGTACCTCTACAATAAAGAAAATTTTCTAAAAGTATTCAAACTGTTCAATTTACGTAAAAGCTAATTTCATTTTTCTGTAGATTAAACATATCTATTTTTAACACGTCATGCACAAAAGTAAATATTTCATATAAAATAAGCTAGAGAGAAAAACATAAGCTTAAAAATTAAGATCGCAAAGCCTTAATGAAGAACATATTTAAATTAACGTAGACAAATTTTGTGTAACTGATACATAAGAAAATTAATTGCTTAAGAAACATTTTATGCTGAATGTTGCACAAACGTACATGAAAGCACACTTTAATAGATTATATCACTTATATTCTGCTTAACAAATTTAATTTGGCAACTCGAAGCTACTTATATAGTCTGTCAAAAAATGGCTAGAAATGTCAGTATTGACAACTATGAATTTAACTTTGGTTTTGTAAATGCTATAACGCTTAGAACAGGAGAAAACCGACTCGTTTTACCTACTCTTTGCAAAAAAGCTGATCAACGTCGCTTGAACCAAAGCAAAAAGAGAAGTTTAGCTGCTTGGGAAAAAACAGAAATAGTAAAAAATATTGTAAAGCATTAAAAGATACTGTAAATGTAACAAATGAAGGTAAAACATATAGTGCGGGTGAATTTTAAATGTTTGATTGGGTATAATGCATAAATTGTTTCTACCTATAACTTCGAATCACATACCAATTTGCGATATGTTTATTTTTGTCATGTTTAATATTATGAGATTAAAAATAGTTAAATGATACGAAAATATTATCTAGTGTTTACAAATTCATATTTAAAGTTAATTTGCTGTTTCTCATGACCATGTATTAAAGGTAAGTTTGAAGAAGAGCTTTAAATCCGGTTTTCTAAAAACAAATTTATTCGCAGTTCGTATGTTTTGAAAATGCTCCATGCGATACATTTTTAGTTAAAAATGAATGATATTTTGGAAGAAACTGTCTTGTTATATGTTACAGTGGATCTATGTATGCATTTTTGTATATGAGGTTATTAAGAAGTTTAAACTTCTGATAATGTTTAGCAAAAGGTGACATTTTTTCGAAACCTGGGTATAAATTCACAAAAATCCTTTTTAAAAATTTCTAAACCATCATATTCAGTAACGGATACACAAAAACTTTTGTCAAGTCTTTATAACTAATTTAAAGGAAAAATTAGGAAAAATGTTGTCTCTACAACTTGTAATGGTAAACATTTCGCTTTTCAATTTGCGCACGACTCCTCAATAAGATATAAATTTTCAAGTTAAATTTTTTTGTTACTTTTTGTCAGTTTGAAGTCAGAATAACTTTTATAAGATTATTTTTTTTTATTAAATATGCCAAGACATGAATATTTGCATAGTTTGAAACATTTTTGTGTTTGTAACTATACGTGTAAGACGAATGGTTGTGAAACCAAAGCCCGCAAAAGAGATTTGTGGACCTGGTGCATATATAATAAGAAAGTTTCCACTGAAAACACACATATGTAAGGTAGAAAAATACATGTAAAGAAAAATTCTAACTTTAATTTGTCGTTCACTCACTTAGCACTCCATTTTAATTTGGCTATTTTTCAGCTCTATCTTAAATAGTAAATACTTCTAATACGCCTCCCTAAACTGAGTTTTTTTAAAATTAATCGCTATCACGAGATCATTGTATAACGCTAATGCCTCAGACACATACATAAATACTTTTAGGCAATAGCAGTTACACAGAGTTATTAATTAAGTAATCGAAGTAAAGTAAACTCAAAATGAATTCAGTTTGGGCTCGTGATAACGCTTTCTGCTTTTCTCGTCATTTAGACTGATGGCTACATCGCGTTTATGCATATATTTAAAAATATAGACGCTACCGTTCTAATTCTTTAAGGGGACGATGGACTTTAAAAATTAGTTTTTTAATGTATCGCAAATTGGTATGCGATTCGAAGTTATAGGTAGAAACAATTTATGCATTATAGCCAATGAAACATTTAAATTTCACCCGCACTACACTGTTAAAAATTTGGTTCAAGGTTTCACCAAATTATGGTACTGAAAAAGTTGCAACCAAAAGATGGTAAACACTGAACCATTATTTGGTGCTTTACCTGAACCATTATTTGGTGCTTTACCTGAACCATTATTTGGTAATAGGTTGAACCATTATTCGGTAATAAGTTGAACCATAATTTGGTGCTTTGTCTGAACCATTATTTGGTAATAGGTTGAACCATTATTCGGTAATAAGTTGAACCATTATTTGGTAATAGGTTGAATTAAGAATTGGTAATACGTTGAAGCAAGAATGTCGAATGTTGAAACATAAATTAGAAATATGTTAAATGGCTTTATTGCGATATGGATTGAGAATATTTTAAACCATTAATAATAATTATGTTTACCATGAACTGTATATTATAGGAAGTTATTTGAGAGCTCAGGCATATAATTTTAAATTATCCATGTTCTGGTATTTTATTCAATTACTGCTATGGCTCCCTTCTCCTCGTAACTTTTATTTTATTCATTACTGCTGCGGCTAAGATATTTGGAAATTGCTTATGCAAATCATCATACCTATAACAATAATTATGGGCAATTTGGCTAGCATAGCAATCTGATTTATTTGCATAAGATTGATTCAGTTTTGAGAGAATTACAGTATAAAATATGTATCTTTAAAATACATACTTGCAATATATTAGCATGTATAGAAAAATATATTTTTACAAAATTAAACACCTTACACACCAATAAAAATAAGCTAAAATATAACTGCTCATTGCAAGAGCTTTAATATTATCACATTACTTAATAGAATTCTAATGCTTTATTACAATTTGTCTTGACAACAATCCTTAACCAGTACACTACAACTTTATCTTACAACTAAATCACAGATAATATTGATTTGCTATTGTACAGACATATATAGCTTTAAGATTCAAGCTCTCCAGTATTTAAACTCACAACAGAAATTGCTTTCTCATAATAAAATTGAAATTATACATTGTGTCCCCTTATGTGTAATTAACAGATATTCAGCTGATAACTATTATAGTATATATAGATAAATTATTCCATGCATAATTCTTATTTTCATTCCATGACACTTACCTTTAAAATTTGGAGACTCTGTAGAAGTATTTGTCAAGATCTGTAAAGTTTCCCTTGCCCCTTTCCCACAAAAAAACAAGTTTCACTTAAAATGTTTTCATCACAAGTATCTAATCCATAAAGTTTTTTTAACTTTTCATTTATGGTAATTTTTTATTTACGATATGTTAAAATGTATTTTGAAGCATGATAAATTATAATATTTATGCACCTATACAATAAAGAAAATTTTTCAAAGCTATTCTCAAATTGTTGAATAAATTCAAAAGCAAATTCCACTTTTCTGCAGATTAAACATATCAACATGTCATGCAGAAACGTAAACATTTCGTATAAAATAAGTTAGAGGAAAAAACCATAAGCTTAAAATTAAGATCGCAAAGCCTTAATCAAGAACATATTTAAATCAACGTAGACAAATTTTGTGCAACTGCTATATAAGAAAATTAATTACTTCAGAAACACTTTATTCTGAATGTTGCACAAACATACATGTAAGCATACGTTAATAAATCATGTCACTTATATTCTACTTAACAAATTTAATTTAATAACACGAAACTATTCATATAGTACTGTCAAATGATAATGTATATTTTAATTAGTATTTTTCAGAATTTAATAACAAGTATTTCTGAATAATTAGCATACATATTATGCTTATATAGGAACAGTATATTCATTAATAACATTTTTCTAACTTGAAAATTTAATTGTATGAAATAAATAAGAAAAACTTACTCGTAAAGTATGTGCATTAGTTTCAATTATTTATAATATTAATAGAAAGCATTTCGCAGGTTCACATTTTTGAATACTTTAACCAATAAATCTCAGAAGGCACACGTGTATGCAGCAGTTATTTTAATATATTTATCAAAAGTTTTCTGAAATGTATAGAGTATTAAACAGCATCATGAAATCCAAATTTAGAATTTTTTTATCGAATTTATTTATTCAAACTGATGTAAATAATTCTACAACAAATTACCAATGTAAGGAAAGAGAACAATTTTTTCTTAGCCTGTTTTGAATAATCCATAAAGCAAGTTCTACACGAAATTGCAAACAAATACATCTATTTTACGCATAATAATAATTGATGGTGAGTGCAAATGGGATGACCTTAGGCACGTAGCCAGCTAGGAGGTGTCACATTTATGTAGAACTATCCAGTTTGAAATCACTGGAAGGTCATAATTTGCTCAAAATGTATACAATAAGAAAGAGAAGTAACATGATAAATGATGTAGGTAGCAGTCTAGAATGTCTATATACATATATACATGTTTTGAACATAATAATTTCAGCTGGAAAAATAAACAAAGTCAAGAATAGTAAGTCATGTGGGTTCGCATCCCAAGTGCTGTCGAATGCTGCTTAACTTGGCAGCATCGTACTGTTGTACATGATTGCAGATTTGATTGCAGACTAATTAGGTGGGAAGCAGTATACGGTCTTAGAAAATGATCCTCGTTTAGAATATCACAATGGATCATATTAAATAAGTTCATATGTTTGTTCACACTGCCGATCGGCTGCATTTTGAAATCCTTGTGAAGTAATTTATTTCGCCCATAGAAGTGAGCATTTGTGATAATTCATTGATCTTGGCTGGATATCGAGTTCATGTGGTCACAACCAATGATTGATACTCTTCAGAATGTTCAACTAAACTATCATCTTTTAGATTCTGTTTGTAGTTCTATTTCAGCATCAGTGGAAACCTAAAGAAAAGGAGAAACATATATTCATTTTGATCAGTTATTTGGATATAGAAAGCAACTTGATTGCTAACTGACTAAGGGTATGTGCACTTTCATAGAGAAACTGGGTTGCATTCATGTTACATATGGGGAATACCAAACATGCAGGAAGTCCGTTTGCATGGATTCAAACCCAGGTCAAATTACTAGTGTTAAACAGCCTCAACCACACCATTACTGATAGCAACAATGGTCATCTTATTTCTAATGAATAACCAGAGAAGAAACGAAAACATAATAAAAAAATGTAGATGCATTAAAAACAATTTTTGTCAAATACTGGGGCTGAATACCAAATAGTTTGCTGGCTAAACATCAATAGTTTGATGCATTCAGTTTTTTTTTAATCTAATGTGCACACCACATGACTTCCTTGTACAGAATATGAAATTATACGTATTTTGCATTTCAATTAAACTTATTGGATTGAATTAACTCTACTTCGTTGATAACCACAATAGAATAAATGCACTCTTTAAAATTCATTATATTTGTTTACGATAACGACACTCTGGTGCTAGGTGCACTTAACAGCATTACATCTCATTAATTTTATAACTCAGAATGCACAAAAATTCTATGCAAATATTATGATAAATCTAAAACGATGTGTAAAGGAAATTATACAAACAAAAATATAAATAAACAGTTTTTCACAGACGATTCAATATTTCTAATTTAATTAATTCATTTCTCACTTCGTGACAAGACAAAAGTACATAAAACTCAAAATATTTGTATTAAAAATTACGAAATAAATCTTAGAACTGCCCCCCTCATTTTTTTTTTTTTTTTTTATTTTTTTTGCGCAGTGTAGAGGATGGCTATCTATGTAAGACTAAAGATGCTTTGGGGGAGGCTATTATAAGGGAAAATGGCTCAGTCGCGCTAGAAATTGGTAAAATCACAAAAAATACATGTGAAACCAGTCCATTTGCCGAGATCTGGACGAAGAGTGGCGAGATTCAGAAAGTACTATTACCTATTGGCCACTACTAGTCCAGACACCACATATACCAACCAGGCGAAAATGCATATGAAACTCAACATGCTAGGAAGATGATGGAAAGATGACATGCTGGTTGAAAATGATCCAGAAGTAGATCCTGAAATACTGAAGATATTATTCAGGCAAAGAAAGGTTATCTGATAATCATCCGAAAAACTTATCATACAGTTCGATTAATCGAAAGTCTTTTATTATAATGCAATCTTCACAGAAGTGTCATTTTTGATATTAATAGGAACAAATCTACATAATTTTAAGTTCTGGTTCGCAGGAATATAATAATGAGAGATGGTCTAAAAGAGGAACATAATAATGAGAGATGATCTAAAATAATTCGATTGAACAGCACCGTACGATGGAGAATGCAAAAAGTTTATCAGAATTTTTTGGACGTGAATTTAAGCCGTTCCTTGGAAATGTAGACATGAAATTCATCTTCTGATCCGAGTGATCCATGGAAAATTAAGGTTTAATTTTGCAGTTAGTTGCTAGAATTAATTTTCAAAAGAGTCCAAAACTATCTTAGGACTATCATAATACTTAGCGCTGAATTCCTCTCTTCTACGTGTCAGTACCTTACTCGTACTTCACAAGAATAGGTAACCAGCTTCACATAAATAAGGCACTTGCATCATCCGAACTTACATCAGTTCACATTGAAATAGGCTCCTGTTGTTGAAACAGGCTTGATACAACTATTAGAAAACTGTATCAGGACACTAGGAACCGAAGATCTTGAAAAGTTAGGTATCATTGCATTGTCATTGCACTGTTGGTAGAAAAATTCCATTTTGCAAGTCTAGATAATTTCCAACGTACAGTGAATCTTTGTTTCTAGTCTAAAATTTGCGACGTCTTAAGCTCTGTTTATTCTTTCCAAAATATTCATTAAAAGTTTTATTCCAGAATCTGGAATTTAAGTCATCCATATTTTCATAAGGTCTTCCGAAATGTTTAGCCTTGGAAGAATTTTTTCTTTCATTGGGTCTCATTTTGTTCGAAAGTGGGGAAACATTTTCATGTGAATGATCTTTTCTGGTAACCGCCCAGTGGCGAAGTGGCTAGCGCGTCCCGCAGCTGCACCACAGGTCCGGGGTTCGATCCCTGAGCTGAGCAAAGTTGATTCAGCCTTACATCCCTTAAGCGGGTCGATAAAATGAGTACCAAGTTCACTTAGGAACTAAACACTGGGGGTCCTGCGACAGTTACATCGGAAAACCAGGACTCTATTACCTGGCGTTGTCATGGATCGCCCTACATAGAATATCATCCTGGCCCCCAGAGGCAATCCTCGGGGCCGCGATCCAACCGGTGAAGCCGACGAGCTCCACTAAGTCGGGATGCAACGTCATGCGGCATCACCCGACTCCACCAATAGGGGGGTTTCCCCTCAGACGGCCAACAAAATTTGACTATATAGCTCCACCATAGAGAGAGGAACAGACACGTCAGTACCAGTAGAGGGTCCCTGCCAAGCCTGAAACAACCTAAGAATAAACTCGGGCTCTAGTCCCGTGAAGTCAACTTATATATCCCTGTGGTTGAGATTGCCTAAGTACAGATCCTAGCCAGTACTTCCCAGGAATTCTCCTGAGTCAACCCCCGGGGGGAATATGGGATCCTGTGACAAGCTGACCACTTGCCCAGGGCATATGCTGATGCACTCCGAGGCTCAAAAAGGTCAAGAAAGCAGAAAAAGGGTACTGCAGGCCGTGGCCCACTAGGGCTGTTGCGCTAATGAGTTTAGTTCTTAATTTATTCTTTTTCTGGTGCAAATATCTCTTCCATTTATTTAATTTGGAGTGTCTGTTAAGGCCTTCTCTTACTTTGATTACCGATAGTCGTTTACTATAGTTCTAAGAGATCCTGAAGTGAAACCACAGAGTATCTTAATTAGTTAGTTATATTCATTCAGACAGATATCACGAATAAGAAAACCTACAGAAAGATAAATCTTTAACTCTCCCAAAGTTTAAGGTTAGGTTAGGGTAACTGATTAAGGCAAAGCACACGAAAGTTATCTGTCTAAACAAGAGATGACTTCGAGGAGGATTTTTTAAAGGAAATTTGCTTGTGTTTATGTTACACATGAAAAAAATCTTAAAAATGGCCACTCAAATCACTTTACGTCCATGATGTGAACCCTGGACCACTTAATGTGTTCAGAGGTCTTATTTACTCGGCCATTGGTGGGTCTCTCCACTGTTTCACATTTACAGTGATAGTTGAACCTTCACGAAACAAACGAAATTTGATATTCACGTGACCAATGAAATCTGAATCAGCTGTAGCAGAAGCTGATAGAAATGACTTTTATTACATCGCTACAATTAATTGATTTGTAAGCCCTTGATTAGCTGTAATATTGGAAACTGCTTTAAGAGATTTCAAATCTCGGTTCTTGGAAACAAATAAATGAAAATAAAATAAGGAAATAAATATAAAAATTAAAAAGAAGAAAAGAAAAGAAAGTCTGAAAGCTTTCAGACTTTATATTACGCCCAAACGAGTGCTTTTTTATCTTTAAATTCAATGAACAGCAATGTCATCAAATATTTAAAAGCAACATATCTTCAGAATTTCCGATACACAGTCTAAGATAGATAGATAAAAGATAGATAGATAAGATAGATAGATAGATATAAAAATGTTTTTTTTCGTACAGTGTTGCCATTGCTAGCTTTGAAATCGTACTGTTTTTTAATAAAAATTTCGTTAACATTTAAAAAAATCGAAATTTATAATAAAACAACTTCGAAGTTCAAAATTCGGGCTTCCAATTGCCCGTGTTCGGTCGGAGGAGTACATTATTGAAAACTGGATGGCTCTAGGTACCGTTGTTTTTACAATGCGAAAAGCATTCATGCGTTCATGCAGATTCTTCATTATTTAGATTGTTTAAATAGTGTTGCGTGCGTACGAGTTCGTAATAGATTGAAAGCACAAGTCCGATTAAAAGTTAATAAAATTTATTCTTATCGCAAGAAATATAACAAAACGCTGGAATTTTCCTCAGAGATATTTGTACAATATCACAATTCACGCAGTATAATCAGTAACTATACTTTAAACTACTCATAACGTTAAAATACAATGCAATGCAGAGAGAAGGCTAATCCGATCTCACCGCAAATTCGCTACAATCAACAACAACAGCTCAGTAAACAACTACAGAACTGAGATGCCTGTCTCTAGCTTTTTATAGCTTTTTAATCGGTCGCTAGAAAGTTCTGATAATTTCTGTTTTCTCTAGATTTCTGGAAAGCAAAAGATTAGAATTACGGTTACAGCTAGCATAGTAGTCAATTACATTTATTCAATTTAAATATAGATTACCAGATATCTATTTATGAAATGATAAATGCGCGAGCTCCTGTATTTTTACTTTTCCGGCGTAGCATCCTCTTAAAATGTGTCTCGTGCCCAGGAATATAAAACAATTTTAATTATAATTCTACTAAAAATAGCTAACTAAATGCAAAATCCGTAGCAATATAATACATGGGGATATATTTGCTGGCAACAGTTTGAAAAGTGAACTAACGCAGAAATGGAAACCACGCAAAATGCCGTTTTGAGACTCAATCCGTTGGGTCTAACGCCCGTTCGAGCTAAAAAAAAAGACTTCAAAGGAGAGATACGTCTGCTCAAGAAACGCATTGTTGAAAATATTTCAATACTCAGCAAAATTTCTTAATGTTTGTACATAGTTTTAAAGTTCGAGGAATCGACTGCAAATGTCTGCTGCAACACTGTTTATCGTCGAAAACTACCATAACAAGGATAGTTAGCGCTCTTTTTACATAGGAAACTATTCATTCGGTTAAAGCTTTTTTTAGTTCTTGTCTTTTCAATATTATTAGTTCTTTATTCTTTATTTACATGCGGCAACTTTATGTAGCTTAACAGGAAAAAAAAAAGAAACTGCTGCAAAATTGATTCATCATATTTCGTGCCAAACAGATAAAATCTGAGACTAAATAAGGTTATACTAAATCAAAATACGGTGTTGTATGACACTGAATGCTATTTCTGAATTTTATTCATTTATTTACTTCTTTTTCATTTTATGATTCTGTGAGATTTTTTTTTTATCATCTTTTCAACCGGGGGAACCATAGTGCAAATTCATCATTTTCGTAGACTGTCATTACCAAGTTGATCATGCATGGCACTGATGCAGCAAGCATTTACCAATGTAGTTCTTTACAAAATCAGTTGAAGCATGATCTATAGACTGAAACGGACAGCTTTCTTGGTTTTCTTCGTTCGATATGTTTCCCTTTTGATTTTTCTTTCCCCCCTTCGAAGCGTTAAACAAGTTGTTTTCCCCCTTCCTCCTTTTAGTTGGGAGGCAGTTTTCTTCGTTTTCTGCGAATGAGTCATTGTTTTGTTTCAGGTCGGTTCACACGGTAAATTGTAAGGCGTTACGCAAAACGAATCAGCCACTTTAATTTTTCTTTCGACGTTTTTATTGGCGTTTTTTTCCGGATAATCTTGTTGAAAACGGCAGCTTCTATCCTCTAAATTTCGCACGATATTTCTCCCAAAACAAAAAAGTATGTTGTTGTTGAAGATGCCTGAAGTGAGAAGCATGATATTTTTCATACTTTTACGAATTGAAAGGGTACGTTTAGTAGCTTTCTGAATCTAAAGATATCATTTATACAACTGGGTTGTTCGCAGTTAGGAAAATACCGCAGTACATAGACAAGTGTTGATTATTTATGCATGTTTGGGGTAAAATTCCAAACTTGCACGTATATTTTTAGATCAATTTCTGTAATTTTTAGACAAATTTCTGTGATTATTTTGCAGCATATAAATAAATACCGTGTATTCCGTGGTATAACGCTCACTTTTAACAGCAAAAATATAATCGAAATTTGCGGGTGCATGTTACACGCCGGATATAAAAATTACTAAGAAAGTTGACACATTTTCTATTTGTTGTTGAGAGAAAAAAAATAGCAAAAGTAGTAGAAAAATCTGCGCGTAGTGCTGCAAAATTTTGTACCATCTAATATGGGAAATGAAATAAATGAGAGAATTATTTAAGGACTGTAAGAACCACGATCCCCTACCTATTTCCATTTTTATGAATTTGCAAATTTTATAATATACATTTGGAACAGAAAAAGTAAAAAAGTTGAAAATACAAAAACAGTGAAAAACAAAGTTAATCTTATTTTATTTAAAGCTCCAAACAGAACTTGTCAAGGGAAAAGTGTTCTGAAGCTTTAAACAAAGTCAATTAACTGAACAACAAGAACCGGTTTCATTCTGATCAACTCACTGAGACCTCTATCGGCAATTAGTATAATGGTTATTAATTCTAAAAATTTTTTTATATATAATACTTCAAAAAATCTGTACAAGTTTGAGGCTCTCATTGAGCTGGTCTCTTTTCCCTACCCGTTTTTGTTGTCCGAACACAAATAGAAACGATACAAGGAAAAATTTTGCACGTAATGCCGAAATAAAACATTTATAATGAAGGGAAAAGACTAATTACAATCAAAAGAAATATCTAAAAAATGGTAAAATAATAAGACAATAATAAAAATGATAAAATGCTGTATTAATTACAATGTAAAGCTCAATTTTTTTATCGAAAAATTTGATTGTTAAATGTAAAGGCTAAATAAGGGCCAGGTTCGAATGCGTACTTAAAATGAAAATACTTTTTTCTAAAGTAAAAGGAATGGAGAAATAAATGCGACCAGCGACCATTGAGAGGAATTAAGTAAAAAAAATTGCTACAAATGGAGGGGTTTATGAAAGTTACATTTTCACTTGCACTTATGCTGTTTATTTAAAAGAAATGACATACCTTTTGCAATTAAAAAATTTTCATTATTGGATAACATGAAAAGTTCGTCATGTTTGTCTTCCGTTATATGTTCAGGCACATCAGCGAATTCTGTTTCATCTTCACTATCACTGTTACTCTTACCCATAAATATATAATCATCATCCGTTTTGTCTTTCACCAACACCAAACATCCTTGCTGAGCTCGATTTCCATTTTCTAAATGGCTTTGTAACTGAAACTGCACTATATGGTTTCGTTTGGTAGAAGCCATATTTACTACTAAAAGGAACGTTAGATAAATTGTATTTTAACTAAAATCTTCACTGTTCACTTCAGAATCACGGTTCCAAATGACCACACAAAGAGAAAACATCTGAATCCTAATTCCGCGAATTCTTTCAGGTTGGAACTGCATTCTTACTCCAAATTATATTCCCCTTTTCTCAAAATCCTACAATAGCATTCTTTTGGACATTTGCAATGAATACAATACATGTATATTTATTCTTTTAAGCCTTTAACAGACACACATATTGTTCTCCTTGTCAGTTCGGTATATCATTGGTCGAAAGGCTAGGACAAATCTTTGAATAAGTGACCTCAAAAGATACGAGAACTGCACATGTTATCTTTTAAGTTTCTTCGTAAAGAATTGGGTGCGTGTTATACGGCGAATATGACTAAAAATTAAAAAATATAGCTCGAAATTATAAATGCGCATTATATGCCAGAAAATACGGTACTTCGATTTAGAAATATATTTCTGATAGTTCTCCAGTTTTCCCATTACACTGTGATTATTATGAATCATACAAATCTTAAAATCACGCAAACCGTAAGTACAGTATTGTATTACAGTACTCATTCTTAATTACTTATCAGTCGAATGTAGTTGGTTACTTCTTTGTGTAATTAAAACCCTAATAAATACTTTCATTGCAAGCAATCGTTGCACAGCAGTCACTCGTGCTTGACGTAGCACAAAACGCAGGGTGGCCGATAATCCTGCAACTGAGCTTGTTCCACCTTAGAATTATTTCAACTGCAAAGTCGGACCTTTGCATTTTCGGAGCACAAGGAAGCCCTGACCATTACGTCACGGAATGTCCATTAACCGAAAGGTTCCATATCAGAATGCCTTCCACCAACATCAATCCATTCAGACGGCTTATCAGGGCTGGATATTGTGGCCACGAACTAAGTAGGATCTACGGCAATTGTCTTTCGGGTACGTCGAGCAAATGTATGCTGTACTCCACCAGCGACAGTGCCAAAGTGTACCACTAGCGCCAGAACTCCAGCAGTAAAATAAGGATCCATTTTTGTGATGAGGGTTACTTAAATGAGTAGATGGCCTTCAATAACTAATGCAGAAGAAGGTTTAAATAACTTTTTTATTTAAGCTAAATTAAAACAGAAGCACGCGCTTCTTGCTCATAAATCACCATCACTTACGGCTAACGTAAATTTAACAGAAAATAAGAATGTAACACATCACTAATAAATTAAGATATCTAAAAACTGTCTCTTTAGCTTAACTAAACGCTAATCGGCTGCACACCGCAAAACTGAGATTATAAATATAAGTAGAAACTGAAAGATGTCTGACACCTACTTGAGAGCTAATTTCAAACACGCAGCATAAACTCGGAACTAAATCCGCTACTATTCTTTTCTAACTCTTGAACAGGACTCTTGAACTTGAAACAGGAGCAGCTTAAATACTGCTCTTGAAACACGTTTAGATTAGCATCTACGTCTTAACGAATTTACGTTCCACAAGGAAACTGAAATCAGGAGGGAAAGGAAAGAAAAACTGAAAATAATTGGTTAGAATAAAATAAAGACCTTACACATTCTATTGGCGTCAGACTTTTTGAAAGATGTTCACAACATTCTGCGTGCACAACATTCTGTTGGAGGAGAATCCTGACTTACTTTGTCTATTTTCATACAACAAAAATTATATGACGAATTTTACATATTTTCAATAACATGATTTTAGAGCACTGTGTTTTGTCTTTGTGGACTTATGTGGCTATCAAGCCTTGTATTTGTCATAAAACTGAGAACTTATTTATTATCAAAATTTATTCTAATGGATAACATGTTGCTATATTAAAAATTTTGAGGCAGATTTTAATGAAAATTAAAAAGTTTCCCACAGCAAAATATTATTTAATGATTGAAAATCTTTTACATACGACTACAAAAGAATTGTGCTCGAAACACCAGACACAGGATTTTAATCCACATTCTCTGTTTACGGTAGCAAAATGGCAAATATAAATAAATCATAGAAAATATTTCAATAGTACACAAATCTAAATCTAAGAAGGTACAGATTTTTATTTAATTCTGCACGACAGTCATTCTGTGAACAAATTTTTGAATATTTAGTGTGACATCTACAATCATTCTGCAATAAGTCTTTCAGCTGATGATAGAAATTTAATATAAATTTGTAGTATTTATATTCGTTAACCCGTTATTAGTCCAAATGGACAATTTACCCAGAAGGACTATTAATTTCCTTTTGGCATTTTGCGTCGATTCACTAAAAGCGTTGTTTCACTTTTCAAATTGTTACCATCAAATATCATCACCCTGCATTATGTTTAAAGAACTTAAATACTGAAGAATTTGCATACATGTATGTATGTTTCTCGCATTGTGATAAAACGACGGTACCTAGAACCATCCAATTTTGAATATTGAACATGTCCACCCGTAATGGGCATCTGGAAGCCCAAATTTGAAATTTGTTTTATTATCGATTTCATATTTTGTAAAACTTTAACGAATTTTTTATTAACAAAAGCAAAGATTTCAAAGCGAGCAATGGCAACGTTGTACAGAAAGAACATTTTTATCTTAAGCGCGCGGGACTGTGTATCGGAAATTCTAAAGATATGCTCATTTTACAATTATTTTGCGATATTGATCTTGAACTGAATTTTAAGTGCAAAGAACATGATATTTAATAAATAAAGGTAACACACAAAATGTTAAAAAAGGGCCCCTTTGGACGTAATTTAAAATCTGAAAGCTTTCAGACTTTCTTTTTTATTTAGCGTCACTTTTACAGTTAGCTAATATGCATAAGAACAGTGTTCTTGAAGTTAAGAGAGAGTTTTTGGCAGCGGTCGCGGATCGTCTCCGAAATATATTCGCCCAGCTTTTAGATTTAGGTGAATCGGCTTAAGCCCTAGCTAACCGTGCTGCTCACAGGATTTCGAGAGCTTGACCCATACCTTGCACTACGACATTGTGTTACGACTTTAATTACTTAAGTTTAGCTTAGCTTTCGGGCTCTATTAAACCCTCAAGAAGCTGGATTCGCTCTGTTACTGCACGAGCTGTGTAATTTAGTTAAATTGAAGTTCTAATAAAAAGGATTATTTCAAACATTCTTCTGATTTCGGTGTTATTTAATTGGATGACCTTTTACTGAGTACATGGAGCCAGAATTTAGCACTGAAGCACACTCGGGCGCAAAATTTAGAGAATTTTATGTCGAATTTCTGTTGATGGACCGATTTTAATCAGATTTAGTATGAATATACATTTATAACAGAGAAAGGAATGTAATAGGCATAAGTCATTTTATGTACGCATGATTCAATAACGTTCACAGTGCAATGATGTCCAAAATCCACGTTGTAATATCGAACTGAAAATGAGTCGGATAAAGGGTATGGTCCCTTCTCACAGCCAGACAGATCCTCAGCGTAACTGCATTCTGGATAGAAGGCAGTTGAGAAGTGCATGTGAGAGTCGATCGCACTCTTGGAGCAAGGCAGCTTTCAGCACCGGTGTGGTTCCCGAAAGGGAATGGCGAGATGAAACTGCCCTCCCAATAGCAACCCAGATATGCTCTATCGGGCTAAGACCATAAGATCTGGCTGGCCAATCCATGCTGCGAATATTCTCATATTCCATTTAATCGTTGACCACCCGAGTCCTATAAGGACGAGTGTTGTCATTCATGAACAGTAACCCAGGACCCACTGCACTCCTAAAAAGTCAAACATAGGGCTTAAGATCTCTCTGTAGCTCACAGTAGTCAACAGGCCTTTGTCATGTACGTACAGGGTCGTGCGGCCTTCCAATATAATGCCTTCCCAAACCATTACTCCACAGTAATCATCCTTTTCCCTGATGACGGAGCAATGGTATCGTGTTCTAAATTCTCTCCAGATACAGGTATTTTGAGAATCAGTGGCCAGGCTGAATCTCGACTCATTTGTAGAAAATCTGGTCCAAGGCGTTCATTGTCTGCACCATGTTAAACGCGCTCTCTTGTGTGCTGTAGTGAGCAAACGCATCAACGGGTCTTCTAGTATACAGCCCTATTTCATGAAACCTTCGGGTAACTGTAGACCTCAAGTTCCTGTGGGAGCATACAACTCATGCAAGCGCTGTAAAGCTGTAGCAGTCCTGTGTCACCGCTTTGAAAGCGCCAAATAACGATTCTAATTCGCCGTTGTTGATCCTGATCGAACTTATCCAGGTCTTCTCGATGGGGATCCAGTTTCCTGAAACTCTGTCCACAAATTGCAGACGACACTGGGCGTTACGTTGAGCTCTGCAGCCGCCTGCGTCTGTGGCTGCCCTACCTCCAATCTGCCGATAATTATCCGTGCCAATCTATCAACCGTACATTCGTTGGCACTCATTTTAATTGATAGCTTATATACGCCATGAAAGAGTACACAAATTGCTGAAAACCCCTACCCCCCATTCTCAGCTCTGCAGACATGCACGGATACGCTTACGTATTCGACTCGTACGCACGGTACGCTTACGTGTACATAATACGTAAACACATATTACGTATTTACGAATATTTGAATAATTCTTCCAAGCCATAAGTAGTACCTATATAGTTTTACCGAATCATCATGTTCAGCTGCCAAAACGCAAATGAACGAAATAAGATATAGAGATAAGATAAGAATGGCTGAACAGGAGTTATGCTACTGACGCTATCTATTGATGAAATAAGAAAACTGAAACATAATTTCCTTAAAGGCTGAAGGTAAAGATTGATTGGAATTATGGTCATTAACTAGAACAGAAAGATTTTTTTTAATGTGAAAGGCCTCTAGAAAATCAAATTCACCAATGGAAGATGTTTCTTTCAATAATTTTGCTGCAGAAAAATTAAAAGTGTGATTTTCGAAGTAATTGAAAAATTAAAGTGTGATTTTCGAATTGTGAAAAATTAAAAGTGTGAACCAATAATTCTGGGCAACAGAGGACTTTTGTGTTTCCTTTTCCCTAACATATGCCTCATGTTCTTTAACGCAAAATTTTAAGGCTCTATGTAGATTAAATCACATTGGCAAGAAATCCTGTAAATACCCCAGGAATTCATATCCGGAATGGGGTCCTTAAGTATAGAACTCGGGCTCTCATTGATAGGAGAATAAATGGCCCGAAAATCCTACTAACAGATTTTTACAGGCTTAGATTGTAATCTAAGTAGAAATCTAAGATTAGTCGGTAAATCTTAGATTAGTATATAAATCTTAGTTTGTAATCCACTTATGGTTCAATATTTTTCTTAAAAATAGACATAATTTCTCAAATTCTCTTAATTTTGCTCAAGAGTGTGTTTATGCCCCGTACGACTTTTAAGTTTGGTTAGTCAAAAGAGAATGGGAATGGTTTGTCTATCTAAGCGGAGTGATGTCTTTATGAAAGAATTTATAAATGGATTTCTCTTATATTTACACTACACAAAATGATAACCCAGTCAGTCAGCTCCCTCGGTGGAATTTGAATCTGTTGGTCTATTGCAGTCTTAGCTAGTTGGCTAATAACGTAAGCGAACCCGATGTTTAATTTAAGATTTTTCTAACGTTTCTCAGTTGTTTTCAGTGTACAATGCTATGAATGAAATAAGTTCCCTAACCGTAAGTTATAACACACTTCTTCTGAGCTCTAATTTCTATGAATCAAATTTGAACTTGTTTTTTTCGGATACTGCTAATGCTCTAACTAGGTATTTATTTCGTGAAGGCTTTTAATCGTCATATGTTGCTGACACATATTGAAAACGTCTGATATGGAAAACATATGATTCTATAGTCTATTAAATTATCACATATTTTGCTGCATTGCAATTAAATTTATTTCGTCGAATTTCATTAGAGGTATGATTTCTCATTCATCCAATTCAGTTCTCTACTCGCGACAAGTCAAAAATAAATAAACACACGAAATATCTTCATTAAAAACTAATAACCCTAAAACATCAAAAACAGTTCAAAACAATAAAAAAAATTCAAACTAAAATTACAGTTTTTTCGCAAAAAACAAGCAATTTGGCCAGAGGGCAAAAAGACAAAATTTTCGGTGCACAAAAATTTAAACTTTCGGTTCCATTGGGCAAAAAGACTCTGAAGTTGATGAGCTAAATAACTTAATTGACCATTACTACTAAGAGTTTCATATGCATTCAAATAGCTGCTACATTAGGCCTAGCTCGACGTACACTTTTAGATTGTTAATAAATCTACAACTATTGCATGTAGATTAACTAAAGGAATGAAAACCTTAACTAGAACTTAAGAACAACATAACATAAAAAAAGCTTACAGATTTTATATTACGCACAAAGAGGCGTTTCTTCATTAGTTCATTTTCTTAAATATGATACAGGGCGATAATATTGGGTGGCAACAATTTCAAAAGTGATTCAGACTTTCATAGCGATTCAACACAAAATCCCGTTTCGAGACTAATAGGCTTTCTGGCTAACGTTCCTTTTGAGCTAGAAACAATTGGTAAAATAAAATTGAAATAAACTAACCAAAATTATGACAACAAAACACCTTGTTAACAGGAAATCAGGTTGCAAAAAAGTGTTTGCGGGATATGCAATTTGCGACTCATACGACTATTCTGGGCAAACTTTATTGCATTTTAAGAAGAAAGGTATCTGGCATGAAAATGTTTGGCAAAACGATATGCCATTTTTTAGTATTTTTTTTTAACATTTGTATGGATATTTAAATATCTCATTTCAGAGAATTTTCACTCCTATAAAGTGCAGTTTTCACAGTTTTTTTTTAATTTCAACATAATTAAAATAAACATTTGGAGCACATATCAAGCTCGTTACATGTTATCCAAGAGTATTTAACGAATTTAAAAGCGAATATTCCAACTAAACAAAATAAATGAAGTTTCATCAAAAAAAAAAAAAAATGAATACGCAGTAAAAGGTGAAACCATAGCAAGATACATCACTGTCACATTTCGATATTCATATATAAGCACGTTAGGAAAAAATACTGCGTATGTACCCCGCTGCCAGCTTGATTAAAAAAAAATGGTAAAGCGATAAATAAGACAAGGATGACGGAAAAAGCGAACTTTTATGTCCAAATGGAACAAGAAGAGTTTGATTGATGTTAAGGAAAGTAACCTTTTGGAAACACAAGCGCATTGGTTATTTCGAAAGCATATACTCGAATACGTGCGCGAAAAAGGAAAAAAATGATTTATGTCAAGTACATCTATAACCAAGTCTGTCATCAGCGTAGTGATTATTGCACCTGCTATCCAACTACGCAAAGAAAAATAACAAGCAAATAAACAAACAAAAGTTGTTGCCAACGTAGAATTTCTCTGTTTAGAAAAAATAAATTTTGTAATACCTTTGCTACACACATACAATAGGAAATACAGGATTCCCTCTGAAGTCCTTCACGAGTCCCTATTGGTAGCACGATCTGTTACTGGGAAAGTTAATCTATGTACAGGGTGTTTATAAAGTCCCGGACCCATTTTGATGTTTAATAACTCATAAAATAATAAAGATAGATTAAAATCGGTAACATAAATGGTTAGATAGAAAGTTTCATGACCCTTGTCAATGAACTTCCACGTGTGCCCCCTTCGTCGCAAGGAGAATATCAAGTCGATATTCAATTTCACGCCAGGTACTGGCAAGCATGTCGGCATCCACAGAGACTTTTGCGGTTGTAATTCTGGCTTTTAGGTTATCCAAATTCGACACTCTCCTCCTGTAAACGTTGTCCTTTACAAATCCCTAAAGGAAAAAGTCCAGCGGCGTTATATCAGCTGATCTGGGTGGCCAAGGAATTGGACCTCCTCGCCCAATCCATCTTCCTGTAATATGGTCATTCAAAGAACTACGAAAGATGGTACCCCAATGAGGTGGTGCTCCGTCTTGTTGCAAAAAGACATGTGGCTGAAGCTCTTCTAGTTGTGGAAATGCGAAGTTTTCCAACATGTCTAAGTATACGACTGATGAGACCTTCTTTTCTGTAAAAAAGAAAGGCCCAATGACTCGGTCGTGCATTAGTCCATACCGCACAATAATTTTTGGGGAGTCTCTTTGTGCCTCACGGTATTCGTGGGGGTTTTCAGATCCCCATATGCGCACATTATGGCGATTAACAATGCCAGAAAGATGAAAGGATGCTTCGTCGGAGAACATTACAGAAAAGTGCAGATATTTAGACTGGAAAATGAAATTATCTGAAATTAACCACACGCGCAGACGATATTTAAAAAAGTAAAAATATTCAAACCTGAAAAGGAAAATATATAAGTTATTCCATCAATAAATGCCATAAGTTTGTTTATAGCTTCATTATTTTGT
The DNA here is from genome assembly GCA_000611955.2 of Stegodyphus mimosarum. Lineage (NCBI taxonomy): Eukaryota > Metazoa > Arthropoda > Arachnida > Araneae > Eresidae > Stegodyphus > Stegodyphus mimosarum. The sequence goes on from KK121783.1 coordinate 21,944, forward strand.
GAGTTATTAAACATCAAAATGGGTACGGGTCTTTATAAACACCCTGTACTTTTACGAGTTTTGGCATACATGTAAATAATTTTAGCGAAGTTGTGTTTAACCCTGTAGTACCTTTTGTATAAAGTAACATGGAAGTCTGACGAATCAAAGATTTGCCGGAAAAATAAGACTACAGGGTCAAGTCTATTAACGTTAACATTGAAGTAAATGGCTATCTCAATAAATTGGTAAGATATAGCCAAGCTGGCGACGATTTTTGGTAGCCAAATTCGGCTATAAATTGCCAAAACCGGCCAGACTTGGCAAGCATTTGGCGACATTTCGGTCTGATCCTTGTCTAACTATTTGATACTGTAATTGGTCCCTGTATGTAACTGTAACCGCATCCCGCCCTTTTTAACTGTATATGCCTTCCAATAATTTCGAAAAGTGGAAGGTCCTAGAGATTTGTATAAAAAAGGGGGAGCTATAGACAGGGGAGAGCATCAGGTTTTCAGTCTAGTGAGTTCAGAGTATTAAGAGATCTCCGTAGAAGCATCGCCTTTTTAGATGCGATTTGCACTCTGCTGAGTTTAAGGTTCTTAGCAGTTTGAAGAGTAACTGCTGATTGCGCTATGTGATACTGAGAGGATCTGTACGAGTAATTTTGTGGAAAGTTTCAGAAGTGTTTTCTTTTGGTAAAAAGAAATTTTATAAAGCTATCATCGGTTCTGTGTGCGTTCAATCCATTAAGAACTCGTACGCATGCAACAATATATTATTCATTCAAAGCGTTTGCAACGTCTCTAGCTGGGAATTAAAGATTTTTCCAAAAGACTCAGGAAATGAGAGAAAATTTTAATTTTCAGAATTTTAGAGAGTTCTTTATTTAGTACGGAAAGATGTGCGAATTGCAGTTAACAAGCGCGGAGGCGGTATGATGAAAATGGGGTAAAAAAAGGAGTAAAATGAAGTCCGATAAAGACATGTTTCGTTTAATACTGCAAATATTCATATAAAAGGAATAATCCGGTTAATAAACTATTAGCCTGTATGATTATTAGCGGAATTGCACGCGCCTCTGAGCCCCAGTTCGAATCCTGAGCAAAACAACGGCATATGTGTTTTTGATATTAATGCCACTTGTGGGTACTTGAGTTACTTACGTATTACCCCGTCGACCATTAAATTCTCTTTAATCAACGCGATTTAGTTCCAGATATGGATAAGCTTTGCCTAATAACACATTCACAACACCTGCCCTTTCCTTACATGTAAAGCCAGTCGATTCTCTATAAGCCACGTTTCGTTTTTATGAAGGATGATTTAAACTAACGGTTATTGCTATATTTTTTTTACCCATTCAAAAACATATTCGCATTTGGGTCTGCCTTCTACAGAACAGCAAGCGGTGAATTATTGTATGGGATCATACCATGCTGAAAAAGGTGTATTAATGGGCACGCTATGGTCAGCTGAACATAATTGACAAAATAGTAATAGACTTTGGCACAATTTACCCGCGGAAACTTTGTACTCATAGCGTTGTAAATAGAGCTTCGGGTAAAAAAAAATCAGGTGAACCAGGTTCCACCAGGTGAAAATCCGCCTGATATTATCTCCAGGGGACTTGACTCTATCAAGCTTGTCCAAAGTGAACTGTGGTCACTTTGGACAATCAGATCCTGGTTTCCTGATGAAGTATTAATGTAAAGTGATTCCTTCTGAAGTTATTGTGAAAGACTTTTTTGATGAACTATGCTGAAGTTGTGAAAGACTTTTTTGATGAACTCAAAAAACTTAATGACTCTAAAATTTCACTTAATATAAAAATCATTATTTCCTAAATGAGTTCTTAAATTTGAGTAATAACTATGCTAAAATTTTGCGTATTTTAAGTATTTACAGGTTCTACAATAATTGCAAGGCTAAGAAGAAGCAGTGCCGAAATTAAACATGCGGAATTAAAGCTAATCAAAATCGTTCAAGGAGACGAGTTTAAAAAAGAATTAACTAGTCTTCAGAAAGACGGTAAGGTGGTTCCGAATGTTAAGTTAAAATGTTTGTACCCCTTTACAGATAAGAACATTTTGCTGGTAGGCGGAAGACTAACCAATAATAAGTATAACTTTGAAAGAAAATTTCCTATAATATTGCCAAAAGATCTTAATAGCAGAGACGGTCCATAAAAAATACATGCACATTGAATGAATGCGTGATTTGCTTTAAAGCAAAACCAGTCCCTTGTGAGGAACTCATGGCCCACTTACCTCAGGAAAGAGTTACACCAAACTTCCCATACAATTGTGTAGGAGTTGATTTTTGAGGGCCATTTATGATAAAATACAAAAATCAGAGGAAGGGAATTCTTAATAAAATATATTTATGCATTTTTTTGTTTTGTAACAAAGGCTTGTCATTTGGAGCTTGTTACAGACCTTTCTAGTGAGGCCTTTATCGCAGTATTAAAAAGATTTGTTAGCAGAAGAGGTAAGTGTGCACGTATCTTTTCCGACAACGCGAGAAATTTTGTTGGAAGTAATTTAGAATTGAAAAAATTGAACAAATTGATTAACAAACCAGACGAAAATTTAGGTAATTATTTATCCATTGAGAGAATGATTGGACTTTCATTCCTCCGCGTGCTTCTAATCATGGAGGACTTTGGAAGGCAGTCGTCAAGTCCGTCAAGCATCATCTCAGACTTGTAGTGGCAAATTTAAAATTAACATTTGAGGAATTTTTAATTATAATTACCCAAATTGAGGAGATACTTAATTCACGCCCACTATATCCTATGTCAGCTGAGTTGGATGACTTTGATGTCTTGACGCCTGGTCATTTTTTGATTGGAAGACCAATAACTGCATTAGTCGAATCCAGCATTTCAAATGCAAGTGATAACATGTTCAGCAACTGGAAAAAGTTAACAAAAGTAATTCAGTCCATCTGGAAATGTTGGTCAAACAATTATTTAAATACACTTCAACAAAGAAATAAATGGTATTACGAAAAAATTATGTAGAAATTGGTACTATGGTCATTCTACGAGAAGATAATACACCTGTTTGTAATTGGCCACTAGGCAGAATTATCTAGAAACGCTAGCTGGTAAAGATAATAAAGTAAGAGTCGTAAAAGTAAAAACAAAAAAATGGAACTTTTATAAAGCCAATTTCTAAAATTTGCATTTTACCTTTACCTAAATGAGCAAAATTAATGTAATTATAAGATGTACATATATAGCATTTGTGGTATTATATTTTAATTAGATTCGTGTTGTAGATCAGTATTTGTGAAAATTTTAAATTGTTGAATGTAACCATCTGAACGCCGGGCGGTATGTCCACGCCTGCGAGCGCAGCGCCACCGGGTAGAAAAATTTACTAGTGATGCTGTCGACGAGAGTAATGATTTAGTAAGGCGAGAGATCTTAATAAATGAGTGTGTTTTTACCTTACTACTGAGTCAATGTTTTATTATACAGTCCACTGTGTGATTCTTAACTATATTATTTATGAGAATGAGAACTAGTGTACAGAAGATATAAGCATGTTTCGGCTATACCCCTCTTTCACACATTCCAAATGTATATGATTTTTACATATATGGGATTTGAACCGAGATAAAAATATTACATACATTAATATTACTATCCCAAAGGCTAGCAGTTAGGGTATGGAAAGTGATTTGAGCGAGAATTTTAAATAAAATAATTAATAAAAATAATAATAATAAATTCTAAAAAAAAGAAAAAGAAAATTCTGAAAGGGTTCATATTTTAACGTTTGCATAAAAAGGTTTGTTAAGGATTTTTT
>KK121783.1:25930-105979 GCA_000611955.2 Stegodyphus mimosarum
AGTATATCATTGCTGATTTAATGCATATAAGTTATTAGAGGAATTAGTAGAATTTGAATTTCTCAGCACCAATTTTAGTAACTGAATTCTCTCACATAAACTTCCACCTGCAAGTCATTTCTACCAAAACGAGTCTTGTAACATACTATGGCCTTGGGATATTTAGCAGTTGGAGGAGGAAAACTTTCTATAGCTTCCCTTGCAGACGAACCGCCGACAGTCGCTTGCAATAAATATTGAAATTTACCGATTCCAAAAAATCGTAGCATCATTGTCAGTTTTTTTAAACCAATTCTACTACGCCAGCTGAAATTACTTCTACTAACCCATTTCTTTTTGTCGTTTTAGCTTTATTCTTAAGTATTATTTTCTTCCTACTTACGCCATATACAGTTCAACAGCAAAATTAAAAAAAATTCAAACGCAAAATTTAAAGAACAGCTAATTTTCTTTAAGCCGCAGTTTCTCTTAAACCACTCAGATTTCACTAGCAACTGACTTATTCCGGCTCTCAAAGCCGCGTTCTCAGGCCTTCTAGAAGCTTCGGCTAAACTCTCTGCTAAACTCTGCTTTGTTCTTTCCAAAACTTTCAAAAAGACGCCAAAGGCGCGGAGTCGCAAAATACTGCTAAGTTGGTCAGAAAATCGTCATCATAGCCCGTCAGGAGAGTTTATCTTGAATTCTACTTCAGCTATGTTCACAATTTAAATATTATCGGATTCAAAATCATAATGTATAAAATTCTATGCAAGAAACCCTTGCATACAAAGTATATGTAATTGTACGAAAATACCTTAAAATTATGATCTAAAATGCAGTATCTCTCTCTATCTCTCTCTATATATATAAAGAAGAAAGTCTGTTTCTTTCTCCTGTAATAACTCAGTCACTACTCTAGCTATCGTCACCAAACTTTTTAAAGTTCTTTTCAGGGTCCTGGAAAAGGTCTATGTCCTTCCCCCCCAAAAAAAAAGAATAGCTAAAATCAGAGATATTAATTAAAAACTCGGAAAAACGATAAATTTCGCCTTTATTTTTACGAATGGCATCAGTTTCGCGCGCTGGAGATGAAAATCTGCTTTATTTCGAAAGTCCACTTTCAAATCCTGGACTTTGTTAAATAAAAAAATTCTAAGTTTTAAGATGAAATAAAAACAGCATTGCCAAATATTAAATACGTTATTCTGGATTCCAAAAATTGGTGGGAAGCCATTTTGACTATTCCCATCTTCGTACGACTTTAATCAGCCGAAATATTACTTAAAAACTTTGAAAGCGCTAATTTCCGCGTGCATTTTTCCGAGTGGCAACAGTCTCGCTCCTTGGAGATAAAAAATGCTTTATTCCGAAAAGTGTTGCTGCTGCTCGCTTTCAAATCGTAGAGTTTGTTAATCAAAAAAGTTTTACAAAATCTATATATATAAGGAAGAACGTCTGTTTGTGTGTTTGTTTGTTTATTCGCGTTATTAATTTCTGATTAATTATAATCGATTTTTTACCACATTTAATCGATTAAAATTGGATCGAGGGGAAATATCGGCCGAAACTTCAGTTTTTACGACCATTTGATTACAAAGACGAAAATCATTAAAAACTGCGTGCCATTGTTGCTGATATAATGAGAGAATTAGCTTATTTTTCTATCGAAATTTTTTATCTGGTTCCATATCGCATCAGTCTGAAAAATATATGACTATGAATCATATTTTTTGCATTGTTATTAGAGAAGTGTTACAGCGGTATCGTTCTCTCTGTTGTTAGATGCATTAATCTCAATCTAACTTAACTGGCATCAGATACTTCCGCTAGTACAATAAATTAATGCAGAAAATCAAAGGTAATCAAACGCATTCAAATATTTACAACAGTTGCAAATTTCTGCTGCTGCATTACGAGCTATTCAACCACATTTCCGCTATTCCCCTGGTCTTTAAATGGCGCCCAACTTCAGCCAATGTTCACGAAAAGACTGGAATTACACAAAGAATTAGCGTCTGTATATATTCTAAAATAAATCTGTCATAGAGCTTCGAAAAGCAAATAAATTAAAACATTTGCTGCTGGAACAAATTAAACATCTACATCGTAGACTAAATATTGATTCTTTTTGCTGATTTTAGATGTAGACAAGGAGAGGTCTACGAGCGTCATTCGTCGCGGCGATAAATAAACCCGTACCCGCAAATGTTTATAGAGAGAACCTTTTACGACGTCTTTGTTTATAGTAGTAGCATTTTGAAAAAAGTGTTAGAGGTTATCTAAGTTGGAATGTGTGGGCGTAAAATTAGCGCCCCTGTGGAGCGGCTTAATATTTCGAATGCCACTGAAAAATAAGATGCTGCTCATTGAAGCAGGCTGTGCACACCTCATTTGTTGCTGTTGTTGTTGCTAATACTCACTTGTCTGATCTATAGTCAGCTCAAGTCCCCGAAATTCCTCGTGGCAAGGAGCGCAACCTATACCTGTTGTTGGCAACAGCCTTCAGCACCATACAGGTGACAGTGCGATTTAGCTTAGTTCCGCCCCCATTGCTATGGAGAACGACCTGAGGGTCTCCCACCCCTCTTCCCTTACCACTAACCTCTCGAGAGGACTTTCGGCTCGCCGCATATTTAGAGTGTCTCCATGCTGCACGGACACTATACATTTACAAACATCCATGCCTTCTTCGGGATTCGAAACCGGGCCCTTCGGCACAGCAGTCAGCGACGCTAACGACTATACCGGTTGGACGACGCTCATCTCATTTGTATGTAAAGACTTGCTTGGTTCTGTTTTAATTCAGAAAAATTTTAGCTGGTACTTTAAATTTTGATAGACAGTCCTGTTCATAATTCAAAAACTTCGCCGTTACGTATATTTCCTTCAGCTGTTTCGAAAGAAAAACACAGTTCTATCTTTTATACCTAAATGAAAGTTTGGGCAAAAGTTATTGATAAGCAGAGTTACTAGAAGTCCGAGATAGATATGTCGAGGTCTGTATTCGAGATTGAAAAGCGTCTGGTGGTAAAGATGTAAAGCGAGAGTGTTAGAGTATTCACCACAGCTTTATGCATGGGTATCGCCTTTTTGCGACAAAGCGGTTTTTAGGCGAATGAAAGTGAAAGCAAAGCAGACTTTTTTTTATTTTATGAGTTCAGTGGTTAAAACTATCTGACTTTAAAATTTACTCTTATGTACTAATTTCTGTTACTTACCCATAACAATTACATGTTCTCCATGTTTATACTCGAAAAGACTGCTACTCAGTTTTAGCTTCTTTGTATAAATTAAAGAAAGTATTATAGCAGCAAAAATTTTCGGGTATCATATTTAAACGGAAATATCTATTTTGATCATTCCCGAATCCAATGGGACGATTTCTTTTAGTCCAAAGGAGCTTTGTCCCTGAAGGACTATTGTTTTCGTTTTGCAATTTTGCGTCGGAAACATTAAATGTCAGCTCACTTTTCAAACTGTTGCCACCAAATATTGCAGCCTTGTATTAAATTTAAAGAAATTAAATAATGAAGAATGTGCATAAATGTATGTATGTTTCTCGCATTGTGATAAAACGACGGTACCTAGAGCCAACCAGTTTTGAATATTGAACGTTTCCACCCGAATATGGGCATCTGGAAGCCAAAATTTGAAATTTGAAATTTGCTTTATTATCGATTTCCTATTTTGTAAAACTTTAACAAATTTTTGATTAACAAACTGAAGGATTTCAAAGCGGGCAATGATAACGTTGTACACAAAAAGCATTTTTATCTCCAACGCGTGAGATTGTGTATAGGGTATTCTAAAGATGTGCTCATTTAAAAATTATTTTGCGATATTTCTCTTGAACTGAATTTTATGGTTTAAGTGCAAAGAACATGATATTTAGTAAATAAAGGTAACACACAAAATGTTAAAAAAGACGCCCCTTTGGACGTAATTTAAAATCTGAAACCTTTCAGATTTTCTTTACCTTTTTTTTTTTTTTTTTCCTATAATCTTTATAATTTTCTTGCTCATCCGCCCTTTCGGCCATTGATTGTTAGAAATTTTAGTCGTTTACTTCACCTTTAACAGGTGCAGTAAATGTGTACTCAGGAAAATCTCGGTTCTAGCAAATTCAACCCAAGCATTGTGTTACAAATGATTACAACAGTAGAGCTTTTCACCTAAAAGCTTTTTTTTAAATCTTTTTTTTTTTAACTAAAAGAGTTTTTTCTCCATTTTATACATTATTTCAATTCCAAATGTGTTTTTACTTAACTACAGGCTAACAGCCACTTTTCCTATTTTTTCACGAATTGTGGGATTTGGAATTGCGTCTATTGTATTTTTATGACATGCATTACTTCTAAGTCTTAGAATCTTTGAAATTTTGAGGTCAAAAATTAAAATTAAAATTCTGATTATGAACATGATATATACAACTAATCTATATCATGTTTGTATTCCATTTCATGTTCTCAGTTTATGAACTCAGACCATTAAATCGGGTTTCAGTCTCGTTTTGCCCAATAATAGCTTTGTCCCAGGCTCTCTAAATGGTACCCAGACAAATGCATTTCAAGGGGTGAATTTTTAATTAGTTTATAACATCTTTTGCTTTTTAATTTATATAATATAAAATATCTATATTTATATAGTATAAATATCTTCCATAAATTCTCACTCTTTTACTAAAACTTCTACCTCTGTCATAGCTTTCGTTCTCAGAGAATTTAACAGAAATATATAAAATTTATATTCCACATTTCTTTCTGAATTTTTTAACCAATTTTTTTAGAATTTCGATTATTCCCGCTACAGTACGCAATGTCGCTAGCCGCAGAATTTCAAATGCCGATAAAGGGGTGGCATTAAATCAAAATTTAGGGACTTATAAATTGATATCATTATGGACTTTATAACTCTTCTGATAAACATATAACCAGTCTTCTAATTTCTTTTCCATTTTCGTGGTCCGAGTTTTGGTGGTTTTCACTATGTGTAGAGTGTATACGAGCCAGTTTCCCTTAGAAAGTCCTCCAAGAAGGTATCTCTTCCCTTAGACAGATAGCCTCGAGTGCTTTGCCCTAATCAAATAAACCAAAGCTGTATGTAAGTAAAGCGTCAAAACTTCAATGGGAGAAATTGCGCTTCGAAACGACCGCAGCGCTCGTAGCGGTGGCGATGTGAAAACACAATCAGTAAAACTGCGCATGCTCCTTTTCTTTTCAGTCATTGGTTGTTTTGATTTGGTTGTTTGTTTGATTCTACCCAAATCTTGTTAGCTTCTAACGTGCTTTGATTGTGTTATTTATAACTTATTAATTTTGTACTTTTTAATTACAAAAGGCTCTTTTCAGAACCCATTTTTTTTTAAAATTTTCTCTAATGGCGTATGCATACTGCGGATTTAAGGATTGCAAGAATAAGATTTCTTCGAAATTTGATGGAATACATTTCTACACGTTTCCTTGAGACGATGCGTACTTAAGGAAGTAATAAAGAAGAGTTTTAGGATATGTATTGTTGCAATTAAAGGGAAAAAAATCTGATAATTAAAAGAATTATTCCCCTATATTTTATAATAACTCAGGTACAAGTTTTAAATAATATTTAAAAAAATCTTTTTTTTTTATTCCCTTTCAGAAATATTCAGAGAACGTTATGTACTATTTAATGTATTTCACTATTAAAATAAAAAGAGCGCTAATTTGAAATGGACCGAATTGAGCATTAATTACAAATTGACTTGAATTTTTTTCATTTAAAAGATGCCTCAGAAGCTAAAAAAATCATGTCATATTTGAGAAAGTATGTGATGTAGAAGCTCTGTAAGTGGAGAAGAAATAATGCATAATTTTAATGTTAATAACAATAAACTTTGCTTAAAAATGTATTCTTTTCGTATACTTAGGACTCTGAAATACTGCAGAAATACAAAATATATACATTTATATATATAATTACGACGCAATTGCAAAATATTTACATCCAATCGTGTCAAAACCCATTGCGGCCTCTCCATCTTACTTCCAACCTCCATGACGTCACTGCAGGGGAGAGGAGGAGGGGAAGAGATTTAGTTTACATCGCCACCACTGCAGTGGGTTGGCGCTGCAATTTGGCGTCATGTTATAGTATGGGAGTGCCGACGCTTTACTTACATACAGCTTTGAAATAAACCAATACCAACCAAACTTCCCTTTTTTTTTTGTATTGCAGTCCGCTATCTATACTCACCCCCTTACTCGGCTTAAAAGCTTTTACCCGGCATTTATTTTCGCAATTGTTGATCGTAATCATGTATTTCCAGAATTTAATTTTCTACGGAAAAAGAAATTTAACTTTTACTGTGGTCTCCTGATTCCTGTACTTAAATTTGGTAAAGTTTGATACTCTTCATGAAAAAATAAAATTAGAAGAAGTTTGGCTCCCGTACGACAAAAATTAACTAGTATATTTAATTTAAAAATTTTGCAATTTTTGATGTCATTTTCAATTTGTCTTGAGAGGTCGGTTAATTAAGTTAGAATAATTGGTTGAAATAAGTTTACGTGAAATGCAGCAAAAAATATGCGTAATTTAATAGTCCGTACAGGGAAGTCATATGGTGTCCATATGCGATTATTTTTTTTAAATAATGACCTCGGAATCTTAAAATTATGATCCTTTGATAGTGGTGTAGAAATCTTAACTTAGAACTAAGTTAGACTGCATTTACATTTTAAGCCATTATCAGTGGCGGCTCGTAATAGCACTGTGGAACTGCAGCACCCCCTGTTTCCACTTATTATTATTTTTAATATTTAATATAATGAGCCCTTTTTTCTTTAATTCTTTCTTTATACTTCTACAATATATAATCCTTAAACTTAATGTCAGTAGCCATCCTCCAGTTTATGAAAAAGGTACGAAAGTTTTTGTATGGAACTGCGCTCCACAAGCACGCACAGAAAGCAGCACTGTCGCTCTTTCAATGCCGAAATTCTGGAAACGTGATTATTTCTTATTCCGCGCGTGTGGTATTTGGCTGTTCTGCGCATGCGCTCTTAGGAAGGAGCGTACGAGGCTGAGAGGGAGAGAGCACTGTCGCTTTTACAGTGCCGAATCTGGAGTATCGTTGGGAGCTGGTTCTTTTTTTTTTTGCTCCGCGTGTGCTGTGTTTAAAAATCATACACCATATTCTTGGTTAGATTATTTTTCAGCTATTCTATTTGATTCATTTTTTTTCGGTTCTTTTATTTTACAGAAAACTTTAACCATGTCCTTGCATCCTCAAGTAATAAATTCTGTGACTGTAAGTGAACTTCAAGAGCTTTCGTTTTCATGCGCTTGCAATGCTTTCAATATAGAAAAATTTCCTCAGTTGTCATCCAGAGATCAAGGAGAAAATTATTGATCTCTTCGCGCAAATTAAAACAAGAAGAATGGATTTCATTTTTAAATGAATAGGTAAAGCTTGAACTGTAACAATTAACAATTTAAGAAAGTAATTAAGAAATGTTAAATTTTTCTTTTATAAAATTTCATGGAAGTTTCAAAATAAATTTTCTTTTTATACATGTTTGTTTCCCTTTACACAGGTTTAAAACAAAGGTTAAATTTTTTTGGAACAGCACCCCCACTAATTTTAGCTACGAGCCGCCACTGGCCATTATTAATATCTTCAACAACAATGCTTATCCTAATTCTCACATAGTCACGGAAAATGTATTAATAGTTTAAGAGATTGCAAAAAATAATTAAGGAAGTAAAATAAAATGCTTTTGCCACCTTTTATTTTCTCTTTTCATCTCCTCCTCCTTGTTGCTAGAAACACTAGAAACAAACTACATCCTTCTTGTTAGTAGAAACAAGCTAAATAAAGCTATTATCTTCTTAAAGGTCATCAGACTTTAAACAACACATAATTATTATGTATTGTACAATATTAAATAAAGGAAAATAATACACTTACAGCTTTATGACTAAAATAGCATTGAAAATAAATTGTTAATCATTTTTTTCACGTTATATAATAATTATCTGTTGTTCAAAGTTTGATGGCCATTAAAAAGATAATTAAGTAATGACAGCCTATTTATTATCCGTACTTTTTAAATCCTATTAGTGATAAACGTAACAAGTCACGTGCTTAATCAAACCTTTCACTTTCTAAAATGATAAATGATTCGGTTCAGTAACAGAAGCCGAGGAGAACGCTTTAAAACCTCGAACGCGATTGTTGAAATTTGAAAATCTGTCTTTAAGAATCAATTTTGACGCTTTTCCTCTAATAAACTTCTAATGGATATCATAAACGTGTCAGCACAATAGCGTATTAGCTAGAACAAATTGCTGCAATTCAACGAAGTACGATCATGTTATTAAATAATAAATGCAATTGTGCCAAATACGATTGGCAGAGGGGAGTGAATTCGAAGTATCCCTATTGCATGGGATACAATCTCCGTTTTCGCCCATTTTTTGATCCCGTAAAAGTTTCCTCATGGCTGACGACGCAACTCTGTACTGCTTAAAAATTGATGGGTTCTTGGTCATTGAAAGATTCCCTCAGTGTTCTACGAGAAATTTCGTGACCAACAGTCACTCTCCCACTTTGCTCGTCAGAACATTTTTATACCCTTAGAACCTCCCTGCTTCCCTCTTAATATTACCCGGAATCGGATATCTGTCTATAAGGTTCACACGGAGACTGTGAATTGGTTTTTGAAATTCCCTTGTTGGTTGTTTGCACGATGTGGGCGGGAGGGAAATTTGAAACGTAATCTGAGAACGAGCAGAAAAAGAATTTTTTTTTTCTTCTTTGTAACGTGATTTACGTTCTTAAGTTGTCGACAAAAAGGGGGGGGATAGCCATTTCCGGCAGTCGTGAAAAACGTGCCTCCGACTTGTAATCTGTTTATTGAAATAGAATAAATGATGGTGTTATCCGGAAAGTATTAATAAAAAATATTTTTCTTGTTTATGCAATAGTTGAATATTTACATTTTAGAGTAGGTTTCTAAACGTTCTTTTTGTAGCTTAAGCATAGAATCTGGAAATCTATTAACGATATGCTCATACATTTGAATAAAATGGCATCAAACCCAAATTTCTTATGTCAACAAAAACGCATGCTGCGCGTTTAAACATGTCAGTGTTATAGGCTTGCAATACACGTGCTAAGAACACGGTTTTATTGCGCACCATTTTAGCATATCATATAAAACGTACTTTATAAATGGATCTGGAAACTTTGCTAAAAGTTCTAGAGTTGTACATTGAAATGTACTTCCGAAGAACACAGTTGTAAAACCACCATCACTTTAGCTCTTCGCGTAGAACGCCCTTTAGAGCACATTCTGGGAACGTTGCGAAAAGTATGGATGTTCTCTTTTGAAATGTACGTACTAAGAACACGGTTGTAACAAGCATCGCTTTAGTATGTCATGTATATGTTACTGTGAAAGACCGAAATTGGAGAATGTCGACTTTCACCGGAGAATGTCAACATTCACCAAATACGTCGGTGAAAGATCGAATGTAACATTGCATTCTTGTACATTCGGACCCTCACCGTTTTATGTCGACAGTCACAGATATGCTCTGGTGTAGGTCGAAAAGAGAGGCGACTGGCTGTTTCCCATAAATGCAGTTGTAAAAGCAAGGGCCTCTTGTGCAATTCAAAGTCTCATAATAGTTTAAGTTGTTGCAATTAATCAGATTTGAATCACACAATTTAGTAAGTTTTTTATTACTATTATTTTATTTTCTCATTTAGAACGTACTGTATAATTAAATAAGTTTCTTAACTTCTATTATTTTCCTTTCTCATTTTACCGTGTGTTTTAAGTACTCGTGTGTTTTTTCGCGACTGAATGACGGAGAAGAAAATAAAATATTCTCATATATTCAACATTCACCATTAGTACATGGTGAATGTCGACATTCATTGGTGTAAGTCAGAAATGAGAGTATTTGGAAAATATTTTGGACATACACCAAGCGACTATGTGAATGTTGACATTCACCGGTGAAAGTCGACATTCTCCAGATTTCGGTGTTTCACCGTAACATATACACGACGTGAACATATACACGACACCGTAACATATACACGACGTTTTCTATAGAAGACATTTTATAAAACGTGCTGGGAACATTTCGAAAATTACCAATGTTCTGAGTTTAGATGCACATTCTAAGGATACGGTTGTTACATGAAAAGTTTTAGTCGTCTAGAACAGGGGTCTCCGAACGTTTAGCCCAAGAGTCATATCGGTTCTTTCAGGAAGCTTCGAGGGCCAAGATCCAGTTCATTAACCCTACCACGGTGATGCAGTTATGATGAACAGTACACACGTTTTTAAACGAGGTAGTGAGATTTTTGTTATTGGATCAACACTCACGTAACACTATGATCTTACGAACGGTTAGAACCGAAAACATCGCGGACGAAAACGTCGTGCAGAAAACAACGCAAAGCGAAAACGTCGTGGTACAAAACATCGTGGGAGAAAATAAAGCAAAAAGAAAACATCGCAGTTCTAAAACATCGTGGTACAAACTAGCTTTGTAGAAAATAAAGTTCAAAAACTTCGCAGTTTAAAAACATAGTCGTCGAAAATTTCGTGGTCAAAAATAAAGCTCCTGTAAATCATCACATGACGATAACATGGCACATATGCGTTTTTCAGGTTTTAAAAGTTGCAACTGCATTTTCGCATAATGATTTAGAAGCGTAAGAAGGAAAGCGGGAAACAGGGTGAAAATGTTAAGGACACTTCAAGAATAAAAGGAAACAAAACAAGATATAGTTTTTACTAAAACAATAACAGGAATGGGAAATAATAATAATGGGAAAGAAAATAATTTGATAGTAACTAAGCAATTTGTATAGAAGTAACCTCATGCAGTTATTTATCTTCCTTTTCCTAAACATTTTTAGACTGCCCTTTTTTTTTGAAAAATTATCATATTAAATATATTATTTAATTTTTTGAAAAATACTTTATAAAAAAGATTAATTTATTAATAACCTTTGTTAATTAACTATGCAAATTAAAAAATTCTATTAAGTGCCATAAGTTGCATCAATTTCCTACTCATTCTCAATTTTTAAATGCTTAAGTTTCCTTCTTACATTTCCAGCAAAAATTTATTAGTTCACTCAAAAATAGGATATATAAAAGTAAAAATATCCCTGTTTCCTTCTTGCGCTCCCAAATCATTATGGAAAAATGCACTTACAACTTTTAAAACCTGAAAAACACATCTGTGCGATGTTATCGTCATGCCACGATTTGCAGGTACTTTATTTTTCACCACGATATTTTCGAAGACGATGTTTTTAAACTGCGAAGTTTTTGAACTGCTTTATTTTCGACCACGATGTTTTAGAACTGCGATGTTTTCTCTTTGCTTTCTTTTCTCCCACGATGTTTTATATTAGGACGTTTTCGCCTTGCGTTGTTTTCTCCGCGACGTTTTCGTGCGCGATGTTTTTGCCACGGTGTTTTCGGCGGACACCCGTACGAAGAGTCTTGTTTTTTACACTTTCATACAGTTTCACCTAACATAAATTTCTTAAAATTGTTCTTAAACATTTGAAAAATAGATATTGGTCCGAAAAAATTAGATTTCTTCGGTTTAGTATGTACTTTACTTTTCAATGGATTTACCTTCCCGTTGTCACAATTTATACTAGCGCATTTTGTTTGTATTTTCATCAGCTGCAAACTTTCGCTCATAACTATTTCATATTTTGGGCAGGATCGTGTTTGTGTGGGAAAAAAATCTCCCAAATTAAAACATTTTTTCTATTTTAAACTCTTGTTTAGTTTGAAGACGTTTTGAGTTTTTATGTATTTTGGTCTTGCAACGAAGTGAGAACTATGCCTGAATTATTTAATTTTAACAAAAAAATATTTAACAAATTTAACTGCAAGAAATGACTAAATAAAAAAAGAATACGGTCATTATTAGTCCAAAGGGGCAATTTGCCCAGAAGGACTATTAATTTCGTTTTGGCATTTTGCTTTGGTTCACGATAAACGTCGGTTCACTTTTCAAATTGTTGCCACCAAATATTAGAGCCGTGTATTATATTAAAAGAAATGAAATAATGAAGAATCTGCATAAATGTATATAAGTTTCTTTGATTGTGATAAAACAACGGTACCTAGAGATATCAAATTTTGAATAACGTACGTTTCCACCCGAATATGGGCATTTGGAAGGCCAAATTTGGAACTTAAAATTTGTTTTATTATCTATTTCTTATTTTGTAAAACTTTAAAGACTTTTGATTAACAAACTCAACGATTTCAAAGCGAACAATGCACACTGTACCAAATAAATAAATAAATAAAATTTCCAGCACACGAGACTGTGTATCGGAAATTCTAAACATATGCTCATTTTAAAAGTATTTTTCTGCACTGGTGTTGAACTGAATTTTATGTTGTAAGTGCGAAGAACGTGATATTTAATAAAGAAAGGTAACACACAAAACGTAAAAAAAAAAGTTCCCTTGGGCGTAATGTAAAATCGAAAATGCTTTCAGATATTTTTTACTTCTTTGTACCAAGTAAAAGGAAAGTATTGTGATCGCGAAAAATTACGGGTACCATATGTCAACGAAAATATCTATATTGACCGCTATCGAATGCAATTTAACGACGTTTTTGAGTGACATCCATAGGTATGGACAAAATGAAAGACTCTTCCCCCCGCAAATAATTATAAAACTGATTTAAAATGGATTTTGAAGAGATTTTTTTTCGTGGCGTCTGTGCATACGTACGTACGTTCGTACGTATGCGAGATACATCTCGCATAACTCAAAAACCAATAGCCTCAGAAGGTTGAAACTTTGTACATAGGGCTGCTATAACATGTAGATGTGTACCTCGCATTTTGGTTGCTATCGGCCCAGGAAAAGTGCATATTTATATATCCGCTCTGTTACTCGGCTCAGTGAGCTCAGTTTCTTTATTCTTATAAATTTTTAAATTGTGCATTTTTTGCTTTAAAACTGATTGAACTATGTTGTTATCTTTCGGTTAAATTTTTATGCCCTTAGTTAACCTACATGCAATAATTGTGGAATTATCAACAAATTAAAATTTTTTAAGTTCGGCTAAGCCTAGTTTTTGGCTATGATAACGGCCATATTTGTTTTAGCAGAATAGTGGATTTGTTGCCCATCTACAGACTCTAAGCTTCGCAACAACAAAGTAACGTCTTCTTTTATTATTGCAAATTAAATTATACTTGATTCATTCTGAAATTATCATTAACTGGTTTTTGCTTAAAAACTGTAATTTTAATTGGAAAAATTGTCTTTTTAATTGTTTTAAATGTACTTGGCGTACAACCGGGCTGGGCAGCAGATATCCCTAACGTGATATCAGCAAAACAGCCTCTGATGGATGGGCATGAAAATCCTAGATTATACTATACTTTATCTGCTTAAACCAGAGCTTAAATTGTGCCCACCGGAGCCCGGCTCATGTTCTTCTTAGTTTTGCGGATAAATTCTAATTCTAGCCAGAGCTCACCGGATCCCTAAATAAGAAGGCTTCAGCACGTCTTTTATGTAACTGAACTACAATTTGAGTAGAAATTTGATCCCGAAAATTTTATTTTTAGCAACAAAATTATATTAAAAATTCGCATATTAAATTTTAATTTATTTCTTTACGTTTTTAAAATTTTAATTATTTAATTATTTTAATAAATAATAATAAATAAATTGTTAATTAAATAATAATGAATGAATATTAATTATTAATGTGAATTAAATAATTATTAATTAATTTGATAATCATTAACTACTTAATTCTTAAATTATTAATGATTTTAATAGTCATTTTATTTACTTATTTACTCTTCTTCCTCTTTCATGATGGTCTTCATGGAAAACCGGCACTTTTAGAAATCAAGGCCTGGCTGAAACCATCATTCATTTTGATGGAGATGAAAGGCATTGTGAAGGAACATTCCCACTATGTATTTATGGTAATTTCTTCACCTGCCTCATTTTAAAAGAAATATGGCAAAATGATGGCAATTTCCACGCCACAGAAATTGCTTAATATGCTTTTTCCTCGACACTGTGGAGAAGAAATTTATGCCCTCTAGTCGATACTTTGGAGCCCAATATTTTTTCATTCATATTAATAGTGATTCTATCCAATCAGTGCGGGTTTTCCATGGCCTAACATTCCAAGTCAACTAAACTCATGATTATATTAACAACGGTGTCCATTACTATAGCAGTAAAATGACAGCCTATATTCATTCGTGTTTGAAAACAATCAATTTTTTGCGTTAGTCTGTGTTTTTCTTATTGGTAACAGCAAAATAAAATAATTTATACATTAACTTAAATTTATCGTTAATTGACTAACACTTTTTATTTTACTAAACAAATTTTTGCTAGGAAATTTTGAAAATATTTGGATCCCTCAAAAATTCCGTCGAACAATAATACTCCGAGTTCTTTTTCTTTTGTTCTTTGATATAATAATTTAATGATAACCTTTCGGTTTGCAGGAGATTTGAGAGGAAGGAGGGGGAGAATCTGCAGTAATCTTTCCTACTTATTCCATCTGTCTGCAAATGTCTGGGAAAATAACAATTTTCTTTCCAGTGATTGGCATCGCGTGTTACCTTTTGCATACGGACAACAAGTGACGTCAATCATTTGTAGTAATTTGATTGGTTGATTGCTTTTTACATGACTATAGCAGTTGTATGATTGACCACAAAATATAGCTATGCGCATTTTTATGTAAATCATTTATTTACAATTAGTTTGCGCAACCACAATTGTTTCTTTAAATGCTTTTTGCAGTAGATTGAGCAGCTCTGCTGTCAACAGTGAGATCGCTTAATAATACCTCATATGAGTTCTCATTTGATAACAAAGAATAAAGAATCCGAGTACTTTTTTCTAAATTTGTTTAAGGCTCACATTTCTTGCTCCAGAGAGGGCTGACCCGAGATCCGGAGCAACTGGTACGACCGCATGGAACGGTAGAATTTAGAGGCAGTTAAAATTTTAGAATTTAGGGAGGTATGGATTGGTAGAGTAATGGGAGCACAGAGATTGAACCGGGCGGCAAAATACCTAGCACAGGCCCTAGCTCAAAACGAAAATGTTTAACATGATCAAGGCATTTATATTAAAAAAAATTCAGCTTTTCAACGGCAAAGATCTGTGATTAAGCAATTAGCAAGGAAAATGTGTATTTTTGTTTAGTCTACATTTGCAAAATTTCTTTAAAATAAATAAATAAATAAATAAATAAAATAATTAAAAAAAAACTGGAAGGTTTCGATTTTAAATTACGTTTAAACACTACTTTTTTAAACGTTTTGTGTGTTACCTTTATTTATTAAATATTATGTTCTACATACTCAAACCATAAAATTCAGTTCAACAGCAATGCCGCAGAATAATTTTAAAATTAGCATATCTTTAGAATTTCTTATACACAGTCCCACACGCTGGAGATATTTTTTTTTAAACAACGTTGCCATTGCTCACTTTGGAATCCTTGAGTTTGTTAATCAAAAATTCGTTAAAGTTTTACAAAATATGAAATAGATAATAAAACAAATTCCAAATTTGGTCTTCCAGATGCCCATATTCGGGCGGAGGACTACGTTATTCAAAATTTGATGTCTGTAGGTACCGTTGTTTTATCACAGTGCAAGAAACGTACATACATTCATGCAGATTCTTCATTATTTAATTTCTTTAAACATAATACAGGGCTCTGATATTTGGTGGCAACAATTTGAAAAGTGATACGCCATTTATGGTGAACCAACGCAAA
Source organism: Stegodyphus mimosarum (assembly GCA_000611955.2). Taxonomy (NCBI): domain Eukaryota; kingdom Metazoa; phylum Arthropoda; class Arachnida; order Araneae; family Eresidae; genus Stegodyphus; species Stegodyphus mimosarum. Next base: position 41,728 of record KK121783.1, read on the forward strand.
ATTCCAAAACGAAATTAATAGCCCTTTTGAGAAAACTGCCATTTTGCTCTAAAAAAAAAATCTGAAACAAAAAATATTTCCTTCTCAAACACTCGCTGCTTATATTTTTAGTTAAAGAAATTTCTGATTTACAATTTAAAAAACAGAACTGAAAAACTGATTAAAAAGACAAGTAAGTTTACGCACACCTTTCTTCCTTAATGCGATCAGGTCCAAGATATTTAGCATTTCGCTATTATATTGACTTTTAAAAGCCTAAAGATATTCTACGAAAGCGTCGCTTAAATGCAGGAAATAAAGCTGCAACTGTTGCCAACGAACATCACAAAACGTGCTCTTATTCCCTGCGCGTTAAATGAAAGCAACGTTTATCCTCTACAGCTGAAGTCGAAGTTCCTGAGAGAGTTTCGTTCCCCGCACGGTCGCGTCTGCTGCGTCTGTTTTCTTGGGTTTGCGTCACAGAAACGTTTTATTGGTTGTCAAGTTAACTCCGCCTTCCACTCGCTCCATCCAATGAACAAGAAATCCCTCTGCCCTGGTAGGCGGAGTTTCATTGACAAAGTTGGCAGCTCTCGTTTATCAAGTAGTAGCGCAACGCTGCTTTTTTCGTTCTGTTTTATTTTGTTTCAATTTTTTTCTTTCTCCCGGAGGTTTTGTTGCGACGCCGATTTTCTTTTTCAGAAAAGGAGGGAAGTCTGTGCAAGTGCCTGCTATACTGTTTTGATGTGCGTTAGGGGAGAAATTTCGGGATCTTTATTTTGGCTTTGTCAGCCCAATAAAAACGAGGTATTTAATGCTGCGAATTTCTTCCTCCGCAAGATGTGATAACGGAAGACGTGCTTCAGTTGACAAGCTTGGCACAGAATCGAGTTTTTACATCAAGGTTTAAACCAACAATGATCAACAGGCATTTAGTACAAACTTTTATGAGTGCTGAATTTATATTATCTCAAAGTAGCTCATAGAATAGAGGAAGAAAATGTCGCAAAAAATGCGTTTAGATTGAAAATAAATTCATTCAAATTTCCCAAATTAAAAAGAATTTTTGAAACGACATATATTATATATTGGTTACATTTATTAAAAAAAATTTATTAGCCCAAAGAGCGTTAACTCAGAAGGGCTATTAATTCGTTTTGGCATTTTGCGTTGGTTTACTGTAAATATCGCCTTGCTTTTTAAATTGTTGCCCCCAAATATTAGAGCCCTGTATTATATTTAAAGAAATTAAATAATGAAGAATCTGCATAAATGTATGTATGTCTCTCGCATTGCGATAAAACAAATGTACATAGAGCCATCCAATTTTGAATATTGAACATTTCCACACGAATATGGGCATCTGGAAGCCCAAATTTGAAATTTGGAATTTGTTTTATTATTTATTGAAGATTTTGTAAAACTATAACGAATTTTTGATTAACAAACTCAAGGATTTCAAAGCGAGCAATGCCAACGTTGCACAGAAAAAACTTTTTAATATCCAGCGCGTGAGGCTGTGTATCGGAAATTCTAAAGATATGCTCAATTTAAAATTGTTTTACGATATTGCTGTTGAACTGAATTTTATGGTTTAAGTGCGAAGAACATGATATTTAATAAATAAAGGTAACATACAAAATGTTTAAAAAAAAAAAAAGGGGGCCCCTTTGGACGTAATTTAAAATTTGAAACCTTTGAGATTTTCTTTTTATTATGGAATTTGTTTTATTGTCGATTTCGTGTTTTGTAACACTTTGAAGAATTTTTGGTTATCTCAACGACTTCAAAGCGAGCAATGGCAACCCTGTACGGATAAAAAAAAAAAAAAAAAATTAAGAAGAAAAAAAAAAATCTGAAATGTTTCAGATTTTAAATTACGTCCAAAGGGACGTTTATTTAACATTTTGTGTGTTACCTTTATTTGTTAAATACCATGTTCTTCGCACTTAAACCATAAAATTCAGTTCAACAGCAATATCGCAAAATAATTTTAAATTGAGCATATCTTTAGAAATTTCGGTACACGCTCTCACGCGCTGGAGATAAAAATGTTTTTCTGTACAACGTTGGTATTGCTGGCTTTGAAATCTTTGAGTTTGTTAATGAAAAATTCGTTAAAGTTTTAGAGAATATTGTTACGAATTTCACATTTATTTGGCTATTTATTTAGAACTGTAATTAAAATTCCTTTTTATTTTCCCGTGCAACGCACGCAGACGATTTTTGAAGAGAAAGCTACGTCAAAAAAAAAACAAAAAAAACATGCATACATTTATGCAGATTTTTCATTTTTTAAAATTTAATGCAGAGCGATAACATTTAGTGGCAACAATTTGAAAAGTGATTCAACGTTTTAATGATTCAACGCAAAACGCCCAAACGAAAGTAATAGTCCTTCGGGACTAAATCCCTTTGGACTAAAAACCTCCAGCGCGCGAGCCTGTGTATCGGAAATTCTAATGATATCAGGGATAAATAGAAGTCTTTCCTAAGTCCTGTAAAGAAGATATGTTCATTTTAAAATCATTTTCCGATATTGCTGTTGAACTGAATTTTATGATTTAAGTGCAAAAAACAGGATATTTAATAAATAAAGGTAATACAGAAGACGTTAAAAAACAACCCTTCGGGCGTAATGTAAAATCTGAAAGATTTTGAGATTTAATTTTAAAAAAAATTGTTTTTAACGTAAAATGAATAAATACAAAGCAATTCAAAAGCTAATCCAATTATGCGCTAATAGCTCCCCCAACTGTTGGTAATATTGTAAAATAAAAATAAAATTTTTAAATCCATTCCAATTCCAATCTGGAACAAACCGAGAAAAAATATAAAGAAGCACAGGTACTAATTGCATGAAAAGGCACAAAATCAGTGTATACCAAACATGAAAGCTGTAAAAGAAAAATTCTGATTTGGACACCAAATGGCTTCCTTGTACAGCGTATTAAATTATACGTATTTTTGCTACATTTCATTTAAACTTATTTCCTCGAATTTAATTGAAGCTTTCTCGTCTCATTCAATTAATTCAGTTCTCAGTTCGCGGCAAGGCAAAAGTACATAAAAACTCAAGACATATTCATTAAAAATTGAAAAATATGCTTCATTAAAACGTAGAAACCAAATACAGTTAAAACAATTAAAAAAACAGTTTTTATAATTAAAATTAGACTTTCTACGCAAAAACAAGCAATTTGGTCAGCGGGCAAGAAGGCAGATTGTTTGTAGCACAAAACTGAAAGTTTACTTATGGTCCCAATTGGCTAAAAGACACGGAAGGTGCAGAAACTAACGTAATTCACTATTCTGCTAAGTTTGAAAAGTAAAGAAACTTTAAATTATTAATAATTCAACACTATAGCATGGGAATGAACGAAACTTAACCGGAACATAAGAACAACGTAATTTAATCATTTGAAAAGCAAAAAATTGCACAGTTTACCAACATATAAGAATAAAAAAACAGCTCACCGAGCCGAGTAACAGAGCGATATATATATATATATATTGGTGGGGCCGATTATAACCAAACAGGGTGCACAACTGCTAAGTATAGCAGTCCCACGTACAAAATTTCAACGTTCTGAAGCTACTGGTTATTCAGCTATGCGAGATACGTACATACATACGTACAGAAGTCAAGAAAGAATCTCTTCTAAATTAACTTTACAATCCGTTTTGGGAAAAAAAGTCCTTTATTCTGTCATTACGTATTCTGTCACTCAAAAACATCTTTAAATTTCATTCGATAGCGATCGAAAAATATATTTTCTTTGAAATATGATATCCAAAATTTTTCGCAATTACAATACTTCCTTTATTTCGTACAAGCAAGTAAAAAGGGGTATTTACATCCTTCACTGCATCGTCGTCAGGGCTCTTGTTTAAGGGGTGTCGGAACCCCCTATACCGACAATGTTAAATGGGCCATTTTCGATGTACCTTTTCTCAAAATCTGCTGTAGATATACTCTTGAAATTTTTTGTGTAATTAACGTACACCTATCTCATTATACTGAAATGAGCTTTTGAAACATTTTGAATTTTAGACTAATTTATAGACTATTTTATTAGGCACAGTAAAATTTAGTACTTTTCTCACGCAAAACAATTTGTGACATTTTTTTATCTTAATTTATCACAAACAGCTCTTTTCAGTAAATATTAGAAAACGTAATAAATAAGCCATAAAAATTTTAGGTACCTGGGAGCAGTAGTTCCTGAGAAAAGGTTCATCGGGCATAAAAAAATCACGTTTGGAGAAAAACGCGTTTTTATGTAAAATTCGTCATTTATCAAAGCATTAGATGATAAAATAAAACTAGATTTTTTAAAGTTCTAATTTTCATAGAGATTAAAGTATAGTATTTTTAGAAAGCTAAAAGTGTAAAGAATTTGAAAATGCAAAAATCCCAAATCAATATTTTTTTAAGATTTTTGGCTTCCAACACCCCTTAACGAAAGATGTAAACGAATCAGCCTGTTTATTAACTAATCAAATTTAAAAGAATCCAAGAAATTTATTAGTTAGAATTTAATACTTTAATTAACCATAACTTTTTTTAAAAACTACATCAATTGCATATAAAATAGTATATATGATTTTATTACGATTAAATGTGTATATGTATTAAATGCAATTAGGTACTGTCTTCTACTAACATTTTCTCATTTTTAATTTTAGAGTATGCTACTAAATTACTTTTTTTTTCACTGTGTGAATATATTGTAAATTATTTACCACATATGTAAAAACATTTTATGTGATTTTCAATATGTATTATAGTGTACTCTCGATTATCTGGGTGCAGATTATCACTGCGTAGCGGTGCCTTCTTCTAAAAAGAGCTGAATCGTGTCTGTAGGTTTAGTTTCAACGATCGCATCATACAATTCGTTCTGGAAGTGCATCTTTAAAGTCATCGCTTTGTTTGATCACTGAGATTTTTTTGTTTCGTACATATTTTCGTGCGCGTAAATTCGTCCTGTTCTTTTAAAAATGGATTTAAAATTTTAGAAGTATAAAAGAATAACAAACAAGCTACAAGTGCAGAGAGAAAGAGGCAGAGAGTGATACTGAAAATACAAGCAATGAAGATACTGGCAAGTACTTTAGTTCCGCGACAGAAATAACTTTTAATGGAACTCTTCTTGGTTGACGAAGTCAACCAAATGACCTCGAATACAGTGATAAAATAACACTTCGAAAATACGCAGTGAAAATCGACAAATATTTTAAAGTTCTAAAAACAAAGTAAAATCCCCTTTTATTCATTCATTTATTTATTTATTCGTCCAAAGGGGTTTTGTCCCTGAAGGACTATTGCTTCCGTTTTGCGATTTTACGTCGGAAACATTAAAAGTCTGCATCACTCTTCAAACTGTTGCCACAAAATATTGCAGCCCTGTGTTATATTTAAGAAAATTAAATAATGAAGAATGTGCATAAATGTATGTATGTTTCTCGAATTGTGATAAAACGACGGTACCTAAAGCCATCGAATTTTGAATGCCGTAATCCTGCTGCAAATATAGGCATCTGGAAGCCCAAATTTGAAATTTAGAATTTGTTTTATTAACGATTTCATATTTTGTAAAACTTTAACGAATTTTTGATTAACAAACTCGAGGATTTCAAAGCGGGCCATGGCAACGTTGTACAGAAAAAAAAACACTTTTATCTGCAGCGCGTGAGACTGTGTGTAGGAAATTCTAAAGATATGCTCAGTTTAAAATTAATTTGCGATATTGTTCTTTAACTGAATTTTATGGTTTAAATGCGAAGAACATGATATTCAATAAATAAAAGTAACATACACAATGTTTAAAAAACGCCCCTTTGGACGTAATTTAAAATCTGAAACCTTTCAGACTTTTTTTTCTAAATAAACTCATGCAGTATTCGTGAAATTTGGTAGTTTTTATTATCTGTGTTTTTCAATGACCCGTGACTTGTATCCCCGGTATTTGCCCGGATAATCGAGAACACACTGTATATCCTTTTTGTCTGAAATATGAGTCACTAAATACCATGAATATTATTGTCCTAGGAAATGTTGAAATTTTTGCATATTCAACCTGTTATGTTCCTTGTTTCACAATGGATGCCATTTGGCAGCATGTTTTATTTCGAATTAATCTTGCAACCTAATAATATTATAAAAATGATTCAAACTTTAATAGTTTGGGCAACCAATATAATCTGAAACCTTTCAATTTTTTTTTTCTTTTTAAGCCCAAAGGGGAGTTAGCCCAGAAGGAATATTAGTCCGGAAACGGCAATTTGCCTCTAATCACTATAAACAGCTGTACCACTTTTCAAATTGTTGCCACCAAATATTAGAGCCCTGAATTATATTTAAAGAAATTAAACAATGAAGGGTCTGCATCAATGTACGTATATTTTTCGCACTGCAAAAAAACTACGATACCTAGAGCCATCCAATTTTGAATAGCGTAGCCCTCCACCGGAACATAGGCACCTGGAAGACCTAATCTTGAATTTCGAATTTGTTTTATAATCTATTGCATATTTTTAAAACTTCAAATGAATTCTTCATATTTTTTAAATTTCGACGAATTTTTAAATATGTAACTCAACAATTTTAAAATGAGCAGTGGCAACGCATTATACGGAATAAAATATTTTTACCTACAACGCCCGAGACTGCCTACCGGAAATTCTAAAGGTATGCTGTTTTTAAATATTTTGTGATTTTACTGTTGAATCGAATTTTATGTGGCGTAATTGCCAAGATTGCGATACTTAATAAATAAACTAAACGCGTAAAACGCTAATAATGAAAAGACAAAGAAAAGAAGTTTTGTAAAGCCACCTTAGTAAGAAAACGAAACATTGATATGATGAACTGAGAAAAGACTGAAAGGAAAAAAAGAAAAAAAATCTGCTGATACTTAAAGTGGGAATTCTAAACGTATACTGTTTTATCGCTTTCAAAATTTTTGTAATTTTGCTGTTGAATTGCAGATGATGTAAGTACGAAAAAAAATGATGCTAAAGAATAAAGCTAAAAAAGCAAAAAAGAATGAGTTAGTAGGAGTGAGTGTAACAGCATACTAGTAGACTGCGAGCTCAGCGAGAGCGTAATAAACCTTACCAAACCCTTTTGGGTGACCTTTGAAATCTGAAACCTTTCAGACTTTTTTTGCAAACCATTATTTGTGACGGTCAGGATTATATTACTTGCTATAAATAATAGCACCTCTTCGACTTGATAAAAAGTTTTTTTTAATGGGAATTTTGATGTTCATATTATTCTAAACATATTCAAAAAAATAAATTAATGACGATAATGAGAAAATGACTGTTGCACTGAGGAAAAAGAAGAGGATTTTATATCAAGCAAATAAATATGGCTACGGAAACATCTTTCATTAATTACAATAATCTTCTAATAGCAAATAGAAATTATTGGTTGGTGGTTTTCTTAAATCATATTTATTTTAAATTATATCAGTTAGGTACGTTATTAAAAAAAGATTTAAAAGATTAATAATTTCATTTGTTGTTCTTAAATTAGGAATAAGTTTTTAGACAGCTATGATTTGAAAGATAAATTAAAAATATGATGTCTTGCGCAGTAGCAATATGCTCCCAATAACAAATTGTCATATTTCGAATTTTGATAGACTATTTTTGAGAATATGAATGAATCGTTTACTTTTCAGTTCATGAAACGCAATCAATCAAAATTAACAGCTTGCGAAAAATGTATTCAGGAGTCGGTAAAAGGGTGAATAACCTCTGTGATTCGACGAAAGCTTCTTATTTTCGGTTTTCGCATAAAACGCATTCAGAAATTCAGCGAATGAATAATTTAGTAAATTCTGCACATTGAAAACTTTTTCCGGATTTCAGTTTAAGCGTTTGTAGCATTTGAAATAATTTATTCTAATCTGCAGTGGTTAGCTTTATTTGTTGATTATTTGATAGAATTTTTTTGATGATAGAAACGTTTTCAACAAAGCCAATCCGAATTTTTCTCGTATTTAGTCAGTTTCTGTTATTCACTGCATCATAACCAAGCCATCAGGGTGATCTGGCAAGTGCTTCCACCCGAAAAACTTTAGATCTATAATTTACATACTGTGTCGCTGGCACTAGGAGCAGTAAAGGAAAAGAAAATTCTGAAAGGTTTCAGATTTTAACAGTCACCCAAAAGGGTCTGTTAATTTTCCTTACGCTCTCGCTGAGCTCGCAGTCTGCCGGTCTGTTTTTAGACTCATTCTTGCTAACACATTTACTTTATCTTTTTAGCTTTAGTATAAAGCTTTGTTTTCTTCTCGCTTACGCCAAATACAGTTTTTTAAAGTTTTTAATTTTTTAAATTTACAAAAGTTTTTAAAGTTCCATGACAGCATATGTTTAACCATTTCCGCTGTAGTGTTAAGTATTGGCATACACTTTTATTCAATCTTTTCTCAGCTTGTCATATCAGTATTCAGTTTTCTTAATAACAAAATAAAATTAAATTAAAAAAAATCTGAAAATTTTAAGATTTTATATTACGCCCAAAGGGAGCTTTTTTGTGTGCTACCTTTATTTGTGTGTTACCTTTATTTATTAAATATCATATTCGTCGCACTTAAACCATAAAATTCAATACAATAGCAATATCCCCAAATAATTTAAAAAGAGCATACCTTTAGAATTTCCGATACACAGTCTCGCGCCATGGAGATAAACATGTTTTCCCTCCCCCGCACAGTATTGCTATTGCTCTCTTTGAAATAGCTGAGTTTCTTAATCAAAAACTCATAAATGCTTTAAAAAACATGAAATAGATAATGAAACAAATTCCAAATTTGGGCTTCCAGATGCTCATAATCGGATGGAAACGTGCGTTATTCAAAATTCGATGGCTCTAGGTACCGTTGTTTTATCACAATCCGAGAAACATAGATACGTTTATGCAGATTCTTCATTGTTTAATTTCTTTAAATATAACACAGGGTTCTAATATTTGGTGGCAACAATTTGGAAAGTGATTCAGACTTTTAAAGTTTTTGGCGCAAAATGCCAAAACGAAATTAATAGCCCTTCTGGGCTAACGCTCTTTGGACTAATGAAATAAATAAATAAATAAAATATGAAAGCTCTTAGACCTTATATTACTCCCAAACGGGCGTTTTTTCCATTTACGCACTTAACACGTTTAGAGGGCATCTAGGCTAAAAATATTTAGAAACATCATATATTTAGAATTCCTGACAAACAGTTTCGTGCCCTGGAGATAAAAATGTTCTGTTCACTATAGTGTTGCCATTGCTTCGTTTGAAACTGTTGAATTTTTTGATAAAAAATTCGTTAAACTTTCATTAAATAATGAAATAGACAATAAAACAAATTCGAAATTCTAGATTTGGACTTTCAGGTGCCCATGTTCGGGTGGAGGAATTAAAAAAAGAGCTACTGCGAATTAGAATTTTAATTTGCATCTATTAGTTTTTTAACGCTTCATTTTAATAAATAAAAATTTTCCCCATTTACGTATTCGAAGAGTACAAGATTATCTCGGTCAAAGCTTTTCGCCATGGGTGTTGTGACAAAAATGCAACAAATCTTCAAGAGCATAAGAAGTTCGTCGAAGGAAGGGATTAAAACCAGGAAATAGAACGGCTTCTTTTATCAGAAAATTAATGACGATAGAAAAGCTGATAGAAGTGCAATTGAGACATGCAATTCTGAATGCCTAAGCATAAAATTACAATGACTTTAAACCATAGTTAACAATGGAGCTATTCAAGAGCAGATAATTAAGCCTAAAGTTAAACAAATAGTTTTTAATAAATATTTTTGCTGACGTATCTTTCACAACGTTAGAAATGATTTCCGAATATAATTTTGAAGAATCGTTGGCAATAGTTAAATGGTTTGTCATTCTGATCATGACTTCCAGCTTATAGTTTACGAGCGGAAGTACCCGATGCCAGTTAAGTTGGATTGAGAGTAATGCATCGAGAGAGAATGATACCGCTGTAATCCTTCTCTAATAACGATGCAAAAAATACGATTCATTGTCATCCATTTTTCAGTCTGATGCGATATGGAACTCACATAAAAAAATTCGGTGGAAAAAGAAGTCAATTCTCTCTCATTATATCAGCAACAATGGCACGCATTTTTTAATGATTTCACCTATATGCAATTTTAGTCGATTAAATGTGGCAAAACATTGATCATAATTGATTAGAAATCAATAACGCGAACAAACAAACAAACAAACACACGAACAGACATTCTTCTTTATATGTATAGATTTTGTAAAACTGACAAATTTTTGATTAGCAAACTCTACGATTTGAAAGCGAGCAGTAGCAACACTTTCCCAAATAAAGCATTTTTATCTCCAACACGCAAGACTGTTGCCACTCGGAAAAATGAGTGCGAAAATTAGAGCTTTCAGAGTTTTTAATTAATATCTCGGCTGATTAAAGTCGCACGAAGATGGGAATAGCCGAAATGGCTTCCCACGAATTTTTGGAATCGGGAATAATGCATTTAATGTTTGGCAGTGCTATTTTTATTTCATCGTAAAACTTAGAAATTTTTTATTAACAAACTCTACGATTTGAAAGCGAGCGGTGGCAACAAATTTCAAAATAAAACAGATTTTCATCTCCAGGTTGCGAGAGTGTTGCCACTCGGAAAAATGAGGGCGAAAATAAATTATCTTTTTCCGAGTTTTTAATTAATATCTCTGATTTTAGCTACTTTTAGTTGGAAAAAAGTGGGCGTCGACCTTTTCCAGGACCCAGAAAAGAATTGTAGAAAGTTTGGTGACGATAACTATAGTAGTGACTGAGTTATTAGAGGACAACGAAACACACAGTTTTTCTTCTTTATAAGGTTTACTAGCCGCTGCGCGGCCAGCCTTCGTCTGGCTTTTAAGTGTACCAGAAAAATGCCAAAAGAGAACACCAAACATTAAATTTGAAAACTGCACAGAATTTTACTCTGCAGAACAATTTTATCGAAAAAGAAACAAACAACAACGGAAAAAAATTGTTAAAAATGCATTACATATAAAATGCATACAACGAAATAAGCAATATCCCTTAATACAAATATTAATTATCCTAATAAATAAATTAACCAACTTCCCTTTTGCAAAATCTTAAGAACTCAAATGGTATAAACAGATTAAGAACTTAAATACAGATTAAAAAATATCATGCAAAACTTTTTTATAATTAAAATTATCTATAATTAAAACATAATATTGCAATGAAATAAGCAATATCCCTTGATACAAATGTTAATTATCCTAATAAAGTAATTAAACAATTTACCGTTGCAAAAAGAAACAACTTTTTAATTTCTTAAACTTTTCAGTCTCTTAAAAACAGTAACATAAGAAATACGACGAAAAATTGTTGCCAAACCGAAATTTTTAAAAGAATAAAACTATTCAAAAGGATGCAATTTTATCAAAAATCTATCAACAACAATAAGAAAGGAAAATTGTTGCCAAAACTACATTTTAAAATATCTGTGATGTGAGAAGTGGACATTAAAAAAATTTTTAAAAAATACAAAATATTATTATTTTTCCAAAATTCTTTTTTTAAAAGGAGTCGAAAGGATTAAAGTTCAACGTGTCCAAAAATCAAAGGAAAATAAACGGCCCATTTTTTAAAATAAGTTTTTTTTAAAAAAATTCCGCCGAAAAGGTGTCAAGCTCACCTTCCTAAATAAATTCGTATTTAATCGATTTATTGAAATACGAAATTTATTTTAAGTTCGTAAAATAGCTAAGTGTCTACGCTTCACGACGATGTAAAAATGAAATGTATAGAGTGAAATCTCGCTTTCCTGTAGCCCATTATGTCTCAAAATGACGCAATTTGGTCACAAAACATAAAATAAAAAAAAATTCTAATTCGAATTTCGAAAAAATCGCTTCGAGGTGCACTGGCTCTTGTGCAGATACACCTATGTACCAAATTTCGTGGCCCTGGGTCTATTAGCTTACTCGCAACACGAACGAAAGACACACACACACACAGACTCTTTGTTTTATTATATGTAGAGATTGCTGATAATGGTAATAACAGACTTTGGTTCATATCAATAAAAAGTAAGACCATTTTCAGTCAGGTTTAAAAAGATGCTAAATTTCAGCATCTTAGACCAATTACTTTCAGTTTACCATAGTATAAATAAAGGCTTTGTTTCCAAATTACTTCAAAGTTTTAAAAGTTGAACCTATATTCACAATTATCAAAGTGCATACGCAGTTCTTTTGTTCAAGAAAAACTTTGCCTTAATTTTGAAAACATCGAGCTCATATCAAAACAGAGACTGGAGAAATAAGGCGTTGGAGGAAAATCTGTCAAACGGCAACAATGTGAAATGAAACGAGCTTAGCAAACAAGAGGGACCAAGAGTAAGAGGAGCAATTGACGATAAACAACCCCGGCACAGAGTGTTAATAGCGCCTTCAGTGTCTTGTGTCGCAGATAGCTCCTTTCCTGTAGAGATAAGCATCTCTTGGCTCAAGCAAAGTTGGCTAGGGAAGACTGCGGGGACTACCTGCAATCTTCAGTAACTTAGAACTGAACACAAATTCTTTTTCTTCTCAAGTGAATGTAAATGTTTTAAACATAGTAGAAAAATCTATATTTTTTAAAACAATCATTAATTGAAGAGATATATTAAATAATAGCAAGAAATTTTACGATAAATTTGCAAAGGAGAACCCTTTCTCCTCCCTCTCGTCTAAACGGATCTGTGTGTATTCGTTCGAATGAAGGAATATAAATTGTTGCGTTCGTACGAGACTGAATGCACAAGTCCGCAAATCTATCTATATATATAAAAGGAAGAGTTTGTCTGTCTGTGTGTGTGTGTCTTTCGTTCGTGCTGCGCGTAAGCTAATAGAGCTAGAACCACGAAATTTGGTACATAGGTGCATCTAGACAAGAACCAGGGCACTTGGAAGCGATTTTTTTCAAAATTCGAATGCGATTTCTTTTTTTATTATTATTATTATTTTATGTTTTTTAATGAAATCGCTTCAAATCGATAATTCTTTCTCGTTATATCGGCAACAATGGCACGCAATCATTGTTATTGATATATCACCGTTGCCATTGTTGCTGATATCAGCACTGTTGCCACTCAGAAAAATGAGGGCGATAATTCTGTGCTGTTTTAAAATTTAATGTTTCTCTTGGATACTAGACGTTTGTCGAGAGAAGGCAACGGGAAGTTAGTTAATTTATTTATTAGGTAATTAATATTTGTATAAAGAGATATTGCTTATTTCATTGCCATTTTTTTTATATTATAAGGTATTTCTCCCTTCTTCTTCCCATGCCTTCGTGGTGTACTGGTCAGCACATTCGACGCGTATTCCAGAGATCCGTGGTTCGAGTCCTGGGGAAGGCGTTCCTCATTTCTTCACTTTTCTGCTTCAGAAATCCTCTACAAGTGGCGCCCGAACTAAAAGGTGGTGCATGAGGATTCTCCTACCACCACGATTTGGCAATTGGGTCTCCTGAATCCCAGTCGCCATTTAAAAGAGGGAGTGTATAAGGTATTTCTCCCGCCTTCTTCGCATGCCTTCGTGGTGTAGTGGTCAGCACACTCGACGCGTATTCCAGAGGTCCGTGGTTCGAGTACCAGCGAAGGCGTTGCTCATTTTTCATGTCTCTAGCTTTAAAAAATGTACGCAACGTCTCTACAATATATAATACATTTTTATTGATTTTTTTTCTAATTTTTCTTTTTGACAAATTTGTTCTGCAGAGTAAAATTCTGTGCAGTTTTTAAACTTAATGTTTGGTGTTCCCTTTAGGCATTTTCCCGGTACATTTGAAAACCAGACCAAGGCTGGCCGCGTAGTGGCTGATAATTTAATAAAATTTATTCTTATCAACACAAATATATCAGTCCTCAGAGACAAGTGTTCACAATATTACTCAGTATAATCAGTAGTTATACTTCAAACTACTAAAAACATTAAATACACCGCAATGCAAAGCGCACTTAAAGAGAAAGCTAAATCTGATATCGCAGTTCTAAACAAATCAGAACAACAGTAACTAAGCAACTGGAACTCAGACGCTCTCTCTCCGGTCTTTTATAAGTTTCAACAGATCGCGAGAAATTTCTAGTACTTTCTGCTTCTCGAGATTTCTGGAAAGCAATAAGAAGATGGTATTACGGTTACAGCTAACATAATAGTCAATTACGTTTATTCAATTTCAATACAAATTACCGAGATATCCATTTACTCAATGTTAAATGTATGTACCCCTGTATTCTTACTTTTCCAGTATAGCTTTCTCTTAGAATTTGTGTTGCGCTGCATTGCACGGGGAAATACAACAATTTTAATTATAATTCTACCAAAATTAGCTATCTAAATACAAAATTCGCAACAACATTTATATATATATATAGATATATATATGAACCGTCCGGTGGCGAAGTGGCTAGCGCTTCGCGCAGCTGCACCACAGGTACGAGATTCGATCCCCGGGCTGGACAAGATTGACTCAGCCTTTCATTCGTTAAGTGAGTCGATAAAATTAGTACCAATTTCGCTTGGGGACTAAACACCGGGGTTCCTGCGACAAGCTGACCACTTGTCCAGGCCATATGCCAAGCATATTATCCAGAGCACTCCGGGGGGGGAGAGGCCAAAGGTCAAGAAAGCAGAAAAAGGGCACTGCAGACCATGGTAAACTAGAGCTATTGCGCCACTGAGTTTAGTTAGTTTAGGTGGATATATGAGATAGACAAAGCTCACATATATAAGGAGCTTTCCTCCTTTTTCTTAGTGATTAAATCCCTATCTTTTTCTGCATTCCTGTTTGCCCTGAACGAGAAGCTGCCTGTACGAAAAATTAGGATAAATATCAAAAATAACTAGATCCAACTTCTAATTTAAAGTACGTACACAGTTTTCTTTCTTTCTAAATATGATAGGCAAAATAATGCTACTCGCTCAAAAATTATTTTTGTTTTTTTCCTTCATGCAGGAAAATAAATTACAACACACAGAATCTTTCTCGAATAAGAAGTTCTAAAGTAAGAGGATGGTTGGAATTTCTTAAAACTACAGTAATCTGGTTTTGTCATAGTTAATTAATGCGTGTCATTAGTTTATATGCTGGCTTAGGAAAAAAAACCGAAAGCTTGTCTATCGCTTATTACAGAAACGTGATAAGGAGTGATAAGAATTTTGAAGAGGAATTTATGGATAAATTTAAAAGAAGATCTTTTTAAATTTAGGGTATTCGATGAAAACATTGAACAGGAAACGAAATTTGAATTTCTGCATTAGTTATACAGGAAAAGAAGTCTGATATCGACACCACATGACTTATACAGCCTATTAAATTATACACAGTTTTGGCTGCATTTTATTGAAACTTATTTCCTCGAATTTCATTAAAGTATCTTTCTCATTCAAATAATTCAGTTCTCACTTAGCGGTAAGGCAAAAAATGCATAAAAACTCAAAACATCTTCATTAAAAATTCAAAAATATTGAAAAACATAAAAGCCAAATACAATTAAAACAGTTAATTTTTTTTAACAATTAAAATTAGAGTTTCTGCGCAAAAACAAGCAATTCGGCCACCGGGCAAGAAGGCAGAATTTCGGTGCTCAAAACTAAAAGTTTACTTTTGGTCCCAGTCGGCAAAAAGACACTGAAGTGCAGAAACTGATTTAATTCACTACTCTGCTAAGTTTCAAATGTAAACAAATATGGCTGCTTAGGTTAATTAGGTGCAGTCGCACTTAAACAAATTTTAAATTGTTGACAATTCTACAATTATTGCATGCAGATTAACTAAAGGTATAAAAATTTTAACCGAAACATAAGAACAACGTAATTCAATCGCTTTTAAAGCAAAAAATGCACAATTTACCGACATGTAAGAATAAAAAACTAAGCTCACCGAGCCGAGTAACAGAGTGGGTATATATATATATATATACTTTTGGTGTGGCCCATTTAAACCAGAAAGGGAGGTACATAACTACATGCTTGTTATAGCAGTCTTATATACAAAGTTTCAACGTTCTGAGGCTACTCGTTTTTGAATTATGCGAGATACATACATACGTACGTACAGACGTCACGAAAAAAATCTCTTCCACATCCTTTGCAATATGATACCCGAAATTTTTCGTGATTAAAATACTTTCCTTACTTCGTACAAGGAAGTAAAAAGGCCGCCTTATATGATCGTGTTTCTAGTTCCAAACTGACTTTCATGAAAACTGGAGCCAATATTCGTCTTTCATAGTCCAACTAAGATTTCTTTGAGTTTACTCTTCTATTAATATCATGTTACCTGCATAAAATTTGCAATAGTGGAATTTTCTTACATATTACACCATTTTGTATAGAAGAAATATATGAGGAATATCAACCGGACAGCACAGCTTATGTTGCAGTGCAAAAGGGATTGAGAGCATTTTTCGACAATTCAACGCGCTTTTGAGCTAAGTGCGTCAAGAAGTCTCATTTTTATGTAAAGCGCGTTTCGTCAGAAATATTTCCCTGCCATGCTACATCCTTCTTATTTACTAACTTTCTCCCCTTCTGATTCCGCTTTTCTCTCTAATCAAAATGGTTGCAAGAAGTCAACTTTTTCACACATTTCAAAAGATCCCGAACAATCCGATGGCCTGTCGCACTGTTACAGATACCAAAAAACGGTATTTTGCTGATGTATCCATGAATATAAAGAGCAAAATGTGTAAGAATGCTACTCGCTGCTCCGAAAAGTTAATTTATTTTTTTTCCATATAAAATAGAACTCGGCGAACTTTTTGAATATAAGTGAATAATTGTGTGATGAAATTTTTTTCTGCGACTTTTTTTTGCTATTGCATTTTGCGTGCATTTGCAGTCACTATAATTTTTGAGAACAAATATAAAGTATCAAATTATTATAGTCAATAAAATATAGCAAGCAAGTTAATTCAAATGATTTATATTTTTGGAAAATTAGATTGCGTGAAACAACTTGTAAAGCAATTACCATGTTGAAAGGCAACATGTTATATGAAAACGTATTACTAAAGTCAGAAATATAAAATTATGTTAGAATATGCAATGTAATATTTGATTCAGTTCGTTACTTGTAAGTATACATATGTGCATCTATATGTGCTTGTAAGTACACATATGTGCTTGTAAGTATACATATGTGCATATATAAAAATAACTGTATTACAACAATATTCCAAAATTATTAGAAATTAGAAAAATTTTAAAAAATAAAAAAAATAATTTAAAAAAATTTCATGAAAATTAGAAAAAAAAATTTCAAAATTAGAAATTAGAAATTTAAATTAGATTAGAAATTAGAAAAAAATAATTAGAAACTTTTCGAATTAGAAAGAAAATTAGAAAAAATAACTAGAAATTAGAAAAAGTGTCATAATTTACATGCGCAGAACTACTGCTCAAAAGCAACAGATAATGAAAGAATGGTAGATTTTGCTTATTATTTACTAAAATAAATGCTGCAAGATTTGCGATTATAATCTTCAATGAATGCTAACAGAAAAAAACTAATGAAATAAATGTATTTAACATCCTATCTTAGGGCAAAATTATATAAGGAATCAAAAATGTTACTAGGCAATCGGGAGTGAGCAGGGAGTATTTATTATTAAAATCCTTATACACATATATAAGAAATAATATAGAAAACTAATTATCAGGTTTGAGAGGAGCGAAGTAAAGAATACATTTTTACTCCAAAGGGGCTTTGTCCCTGAAAGACTACTGTTTTCGTTTTCCAATTTTGCGTTAGAAACATTAAAAGTCTGAACCACTTTTCAAACTGTTGCCACTAAATATTACAGCTCTGTTTTATATTTAAAGAAATTAAACAATGAAAAATTTGCATAAATGTATGTATATTTCTCCAAATGGGATAAAACAACGGTACATAGAGCCAACCAGTTTTGAATAACGTACGTTTCCACCCAAATAGGCGCATCTAGAGGCCCAAATTTGGAATTTGTTTTATTATTTCTTTCATATTTTGTAAAACTTTAACGAATTTTTTATGAACAAACTCAAACGATTTGAAAGCGGGCAATGGCAACACTCTATGGAAAAAAAAACTTTTTATCTAAACCGCGCGGAACTGTATGTCAGAAATTCTAAAGATATACTCAATTTACAATTATTTTGCGATATTGTTGAACTGAATTTTGTGATTTAAGCGCCAAGAAAACGATATTTAATAAATAAAGGTAATACACAAAACGTTAAAAAACCCCTCTTTGGACGTAATTTAAAATCTAAAACCTTTCAGATTTTTTTTTAATGTTCTTAACCTTAATATGTTCAAATCTGCATTTTCATAAATATCTTTACTGATAGGAAAATTGACGCTGATGTACTAAGTAACTAAACTTCATTTTCTTCAACGACATTTCAACATCCAAAGAGAAGCGTTGTTAAGACAGCAGACTATTTATAATACTAATACAATTAATATGCCTCATTTCCTCAATTTCGCATGATTACAAATTTGCGCTAAAATACGCTACCAGTTAATATGATTCAAAACATCAAATGCTTAAAAATTCACAATTGTCGATCGTACATCAAAGTTAGTTAGTTTGCTAAGGTAGAAAGTTGAAATCTAACGCACCTAAACAGAACTTTATTTTTGAAAATTTCATTTGTGACTGATCCCCCAGATAACATCTCCGCATCCCAGAGCATCCTTAGTTTTGGATGAGTAAGTTTTGGCTCGCTGCTTCCCTAAACTATCAGGTACATCCCCTTCGCTTCTATTTTCCCTTTTTAACTTTATCGTTTGAAAAAATAAAAAATCTTTTCGCTTAATAAACTTCGTGTACGGTTCCCCCCTACCACTGTCGTATATTTAACCCGCAGAAAAGAGCGGCTGGCTCTACAGAGATAACGCGCTCATAGTCTTTAAGTGTTTCGCGCCATAGATTTTGATCTCATTTTGTTCTTCCCTCGTTTATTGTAAATCTAGTTTTGGCGGCTGTACAAGGATGGTTTTGTCGTCAAGTAGAGCAGCTGGGAGTTGGCTCATTAAGCACTTTGCACAAAGTGTGCCAACAAGATCTTGTTTACATCCTGCGGCTAGATATTTGAAATCAAAATTTTGCTTTCCTTTTGCTTTCTGTGAATGAACTGTGAAAAAAAAAGTCAAGTATGCCAACCGTTTCTCAACTGTGCAATTGATGATGTTCCATTAAAAAAAATATCTAAAAAATAGTGCTTCATCTAATTTTTTATGTGGTTTCTTTTAACTCCTGAAGAGCCTTGTTACTTAATGCATTTATCTATTAAATACCTCATGGGAAACCTCCTCCATGTGTTCATTGTTTTCAGCTCACTGATTTATAGTCCTGATAAAATAGAAAGTATTGCCACTTAAGAGAAAAGTTTGTAACAAGCTTCGTACGTAAGCGATCCAGGAGAATAAGTACACAGTTATGTTCTGAATTCTCTATTAAATAATTCCACAAGATCGCAAGTAGCCTTCTTTTGTGATGAAATTAAAGACACGCGTAACAAATGTTTCCCATGTTAAATACCATGTTAAATTTTACGTTCTATAGCTTTTAATAATATAGTTCTATATTCTATAGGTACTGATTTTTCAATAAGTAGGCCTTTCGTTAGCTGCTTAACAGAAGGCTGTTTGAGATGTTAAACTGAAATCTGCATACCAAAATTAAATTGCTATATCTTTTCAACTACCAGTTACCTTTATATATGTACATATATATATAAAATTAAAATTTTAAATTTTATTTTATATATATATTTTGACTTAATTTAATTTTAATTAACTTAATTTAATTTAATTTTATATATCTATATATTTACATATATTATTACACTATAAGTAAGAATGTAGAAGCTATGGTACATTCGAATAGAATTTTAAAATACATACATATATATATTATATATATATGTATATATGTTACGGTGAAACACCGAAATCTGGAGAATGTCGACTTTCACCGGTGAATGTCAACATTCACATAGTCGCTTGGTGTATGTCCGAAATATTTTCCAAATACTCTTATTTCTGACTTACACCAGTGAATGTTGAATATATGAGAATATTATATTTTCTTCTCCGTCATTCAGTCGCGAAAAAACACACAAGTACTTAAAACACACAATACATTCAAAATGAGAAAGGAAAATAATAGAAGTTAAAAAACTTACTTAATTATACAGCACGTTCTAAATGAGAAAATAAAATAATAGTAATAAAAAACTTACTAAATTATGTGATTCAAATCTGATTAATTGCAACAACTTAAACTATTATGAGACTTTGAATTGCACAAGAGGCCCTTGCTTTTACAAATGCATTTATGGGAAACAGCCAGTCGCCTCTCTTTTCGACCTGCACCAGAGCATATCTGTGATTGTCGACATAACACCGGTGAGGGTCCGAATGTACAAGAATGCAATGTTATATTCGATCTTTCACCGACGTATTTGGTGAATGTTGACATTCTCAGGTGAAAGTCGACATTCTCCAATTTCAGTCTTTCGCAGTAACATATATATAACAATATTCTCAATTTGTAAAAAGTAAATATAAATTTAAAATTGCAAAAATAAAATTAATTATTGCTGCAAACCAATTTACAATATCATTTAAATTCTGACAGCAGAGTTAAATAAAGTGTACGTATGTAAAACCATGATTGAAATAAAAAAATAAAAATACATAATTCCTAAAAATGAATCTAAAACGTTTTTTAAATCTATGACAAATTAGTATAAGTGAATAATTGTTGAGCAGGCAAAAGACACACTTATATATATATAAATTTCAAAAACTTTAATTAATAATTTACAATAATAGATTAAACCATCCTAGGAAATTCCAAAATTCAAGTAAAACTATTAAATTATAAATGAGTGAAACAAAAGTTATGACAATTCCATATTATTTTTGAAAAAATTTTAATTTCTTTAAAGTGAACTTACCAATCATATTAAAATTTTATAATACATTCTTAGTTGTTCATGCTGGACTGACTTCTCGATGGGTAATAATCTCAAATATTAAAAGGCAAATAATCCCAGTAAACTTATACAGACATTAGGTTATTTCGAAGCAGAAGATATCAACAACACTTTCGCCGGGACTCGAACCATGGCTCTCTAGCATATCCGCCCAGCGTGCTGACCACTACTCAACGAGAGCATGCGAAGAAGACAGGGAAAAATACCTTACAAATTGAATCCCGTTTGTTTCGTTTAACCGTTTGAATAATTATAGGTAAAGTTATTAAAATAACGATTTAGTTCTCCGGATTATTCGTGTTTTCTGTTTCATATTAGTACCTACTAAATTATTAATTTAAGTTTTCGATAAATTAAATCTCAAGCAGCTTTAGCGCTGATTTTAAAGGTTTTGTCACAGAAAGTCAATTTCTTTTATTTTATCTTCTTCCCTTTTCTTCTTACTATTATAGCAGTAATACAGGTACTTTTTCACAATGATTTTTACTTTTCAGTAATAATCTATTTATTACCAACTCTTTATTCCAAGTTGAATAGCTATGGAATTTAAATTTTCATTTTAAGTTACTAATATTGTCACCGGTTATTGCAGTTCACAGCGCACAACTGGACATTGGCTTTGAAATTTTTTTCAGTTTATTTTATACTAGCGTAAGTACGCGCTGACAGTTAAGTTAGACTGAGAGCAATGTATCTAACAACAGAGTCAACGATACAACTGTAATTCTTCTGTAATAACAATGCAAAAAGTACGATTCACAGTCATACATTTTTCAGTCTCATGCGATATGGAACTCACATAAAAAATTTCGATAGAAACTTAAACTAATTCTCTCTCATTATATCAGCAACAATGCCACGCAGTTTTGAATGATATTCGTCTTTCTAATCAAATGGTCGTAAAAGCTCAAGTTCCATCCAATATTTCACCTATATTCAATTTGAGTCGATTAAACATGGCAAAACATTGATCATAATTGATCAGAAATCAATAATGCCAACAAAAAAAAAAAAAACACACAAACAAACATTCTTCTTTAGATATATCGATTTTGTAAAACTGACAAATTTTTGATTAGCAAACTTTACGATTTGAAAGCGAGCAGTAGCAATACTTTTCGAAATAAAGCATTTTATCTCCAACATGCGAGGCTGCTGACACTCGGAAAAGAGAGTACGAAAATTAGCGCTTTCAGAGTTTTTAATTAATATTTCGGCTGATAAAAGTCGTACGTAGATGGAAATAGCCGAAATGGCTTCCCACGAATTTTTGGAATCGGGAATAATGCATTTAATGTTTGGCAGTGCTATTTTTATTTCATCGTAAAACTTAGAAATTTTTTATTAACAAACTCTACGATTTGAAAGCGAGCGGTGGCAACAAATTTCAAAATAAAACAGATTTTCATCTCCAGGTTGCGAGAGTGTTGCCACTCGGAAAAATGAGGGCGAAAATAAATTATCTTTTTCCGAGTTTTTAATTAATATCTCTGATTTTAGCTACTTTTAGTTGGAAAAAAGTGAACGTCGACCTTTTCTAGGACCCCGAAAAGAATTGTAGAACGTTTGGTGACGATAGCTGTAGTAGTGACTGATTTAATCACGAACAAAAAAACATTCCTCTTTATATATCTATACATATAAAGAAGAATGCCTGTTTGTGTGTTTATTTGTTTGCTCGCGTTATTGATTTCTGATCAATTATGATAAATTTTTTGCCACATTTAATCAACTAAAATTGAATATAGGTGAAATATTGGATGGAACTTGAGCTTTTACGACCATTTGGTTCGAAAGACAAAAATGATTAAAAAGTGCGTGCCATTGTTGCAGATATAAGGAGAGAGAATTAGCTTATTTTTCTACAAAATATTTTATGTGGGTTCCATATCACATCAGACTGAAAAATGTATGACTATGAATAATCGTATTTTTACATCGTGTTTAGAGAAGGATTAAAGCGGTATCGTTCTCTCTGTTGTTAGATGCATTACTCTTAATCTAACTTAACTGGCATCGGGTACTTCCGCTAGTATAGATATGTACACAGATCTGTTTCTACTAGAATTAACAGTGCACGCTGACAAGTTTGTGGAAGCTTATTTTTTTAAATTGGTAGCTTGATGTTTATGGGCAGTCAAATACGTAGTGGTCCGCTGTTTCTTTCCCACCGTATATACAAAAATTTAGGTCGCTTGGCTGGAAGCAGGGAAACAGACCCTGTCCAAAGAAATATTACATCAGGCAAAAGAAGCTATATCTTAGATCTGTTATCACCTCTGGAAAGGATGAGAACGCTCTGTGATCCTTCTTCCACCCTGCTGCTTTTTGAGCATGTGTTTCTGAGAGGTCCAATTAAATTATGATGTCGGAAGGAGAGTTAAGATCACTGCACGACTGACGATGTTTGACGTTGTTTGTTTCCTGCCTTGCCAGCTCTTTGCCGTTTTATGCGAAGTTAATGAAATTTTGATTAACAAACTCAGCAATTTAAAAGCAATGCTGTTGAGAATGGATAGATTGCCAATCTACTTTCTCCTTATGCAGGCTTCTCAATGAACAACAATATTTTTTTAGTGCACAATTTTATTACAAGTCATGACACATACAATCTACAAGGAAAAAGAAAAACAAATATCTCTGTTTTAGAACATTTGCCTAGGTACAGAAACATCTGCAACACAGTTACAGTTACAATAACGTCACAAATATAATACCACTCGGAAGATACACTATCCTTTACTATAGCCCACCCAGATTTTTCACCAAAAAAATATCGCCTAGCTTAGCGATAAATGGCAGGATGTGGTAACCCATACCATTCGACAAACGCAATCTAAACAACTGTAAATTTCTGGAATTACGGTTACGGCCAACATTTACAGCTAATAGTGGTGAATTACATTTATTCAGTTTCAATATAAATCACCGAGATATTCATTTACTCAAAGTTAAATGCACGTGACCCTGTATTCTTACTTTTCCGGCATAGCTTTCTCTTTAAATTTGTCTCGCTCTGCATTGCAACAATACAACAATTTTAATTATAATTCTACTAAAATTAACTAGCTAACTACAAAACTCGTAACACTGTTATCGGCGATTATTTAACTCTCAGACATCGTGGAGAATATTATTTTTGAGAGAATATGTTTGGTTACTTTGGAGGTGAGATTCTGCATTTAGTTACGGCTTGCTGTAAACCCGCTGTTAGTGATGTTGTAATTAATTATCAGGAGATCTTAACGAAAAATTTAAGGTGGGCATTTTCAAACAAGCGTAAAAGTTTGTGGAAAGCCGGACATTCCAAACGTATATTTTATATATGAATTAACAAGAGAGTATGAAATTTTTAGAGGATTTTTGATGGATTGTGGATTATTAAAGGATAAAGTTTGTTGTGAAAAATGTAAGATACCATGTGGGCTATTTAGTCAGAAAAATTCAACCAACGGTAGAATTTGGAGATGCAAAAAGTGTGGGGCTGAGAAATAATTTAGGCTAAGATCTTAGTTCGCCTGTAGTAAGCTTAATTTACAGTTAATTAATATTTAAGTGCATAATTATTTGTTAAGGGCGAAATATCTAAAGGTTCTCGGCATTGCTTTTAAAATTACATCCTTTAAACCTTAATCGTTTTCATTAATCATTCCTTAATATTTTTTTTCTCTTAAAATCGTGTATAATAGTTGTAAATTTATTTCTATTATCCATGATTTCTGGTGAAAACAAGATGGTCGCCATTTTTGAAACACGCAGTTTCGTCGGAAAACTTGATAGTAACCATTTTTCAAAACACAGTATTTGACGTGCTTTGGCGCCAAAAAAGTTCGCCAAATTTTGAAAGTGGGCTATACTGAAGCTGTTCCGGTAGATATTTGAATTTCAAATTTAATCATCAAAATCAGCCTTTTGAAAGCAATGCATTGATAGCCGCTGCCAAAAATAAAATAATTTTACCTTAAACAAGCCGTTTGGCAAAAATTCATATATTTGATATTTCTTTCAAATTTAAACTGTCTGTTGTTGATTAATGAACTTAGCGATTTCAAAACAATAAACACAATAAACGGCATTTTTCATACCTAATATTATTAATAACAAGCTGAACCCGTGAAATTACAGTAGGAGGACTCATTAAAATCATTACACGCTTTCTATATTACCTATATTAGACGTCTGATGGTAAAAGCGGTTAATCTTATTCAATAAAGTAGAAATGGCTTTGAAACTTATAAAATACATACCTTATACTTCAATTTTATTTATTTTGCCATGCACGTGATTATGCAAATTATCATTGCAGTACAGATCTCGAGATCTCTTTAACTACTGAAACGCCTGTTATTCCACTTTGTATATTAAACAATATTTTCAAATATTAAATTCATCTTCCTGCTTTTCCTTTTGCTTTAAAATTATTTCATCCAAATATTTTTCTGTTAACTGAAGAAATTTTGAGAAATTTATGAATAAGAGCACTTCAAAATTTTACTGGTGATGATGACGGAAATCTCAAATCAACTCAACTACACATACGACTTTGATGAGGATTGTATATCCAGAGATAAAAATCCTACTATTATCGATAATCATGACAAAAAGGGCGATTCAAAACACGTAAGTTCTTCCAGAAATAAACACAAAGAATCAAATGTTTCGCAACTGGGAGAAAAAAGTTCGCACCGTGTAAGAAATGACTGCACAGAGAAAGACATCGAGTCTGACAGACGATCGAACAGTTATTTAGACATGGTAGAGGCTTCAGATTCGAGAGTTTTAGAAGGCCATTCCTCGCCCGATGTTGAAACAAATCAAGATAATGATATAGAAACAATGGTTTTGAAGAAACAACTCAATAACATCATGCAGGAATTATATCAATACAAAAGTCAAAACCAGATCCTAAAACGAGAGCTTTTGAAAGCTCGGAAGGTAATAGTAAGAGAAATTGGTGGCAATTCGTTAAGTTTCGAGACCTTGATAAGAAAGGCTAATGAAGAAGGTTGGATGGGCAGACAAGAAAGTATTTACTTGTTAAAAAGGAATATACATGCTCTTAATAAACTGATTGCACAACTAGGAGGAAAACGCTCACCGATTCCAGGCATGACAAAGAGGAAAATAATGTCTCCGGATGATATTTCGGAAGATATGAGAATTCATCAAAGTCTTTGTTTCGAGAGAGACGATGTCATACGAAATGCCGAACGTGAAAGACAGTTTCTACTAGAAGAACGGGAAAGACTCAGAAAAAAATTAGAGGATTTAGCAGATAAGTAAGTATGCTGTTAAATTTCGTCCTTACCAGAAAATTCGGCTAATATTCCATAAGCGTGGGTAAGTTGGCGACAAACTATTTTGGCCTTCAAAATTTGGCTAATCTTTTTGGCGGCAATGAAAGCACTAAGATGTGATTTTTAAACGTAAACAGAATAGTAACTTTTAAGTTTTGCAGTAGTGAAACGTCGTTATTTTATGTAAACAGAATAGTAAAATGAACTGATAAAATACTAATCGAGTAAAATAAAATCCAACAGCTTTGCAAGTACAAACATAGTCCTATCTATGTAATTCATCATAAAATAGTAGAATGAACGATCCTTGCAAATAATTGAGTAAATAAATAAATACACTTATCAGATTAGAGCATTGCGAATTGAATTTTGAACGTAACAGAATAACAAATTTTTGTTTACAGCGGTGAACAGCGATTATTATGTGCAAACAGAATAGTAAATGAAATAGATTAAATGATAAAACAACGTCGTGGAATTCAATACACTACACAACTTTTGTTCAAAACTTCAAAACTTTAAATATTCCACATCATTCGATTACCACATGCAAAAAAATTATATAAATGCAATATTAAACATATATAATAATAATATTAAACAGTAAAACTTTTAAAAACAAACACAGTATTTCAAAATTAAATTTACAAAAAAATCTTTTACCTACACTAAATCTGCACTCTTACAATTACCGAAATAAAGCTCTAGGTTTGCCACAATAAAATATACAGCCGGAAACCGAAACCACAACCAAATCAAAATTGCGCCAAATAAAAAACCCTCACCAAGTTTGGCGCTCACCCCGATTACGGAATATTAGCCGAAAATTCAATAATATAGCCATATTCTGAATGAAAAGTAACCAAACCGATGTAAATAATTTCCGAAAACATTCAGAGAAATATATTATTGGCTTATCACATTTCGAACAGGAGAAATTCCCTTTAAGCATACTTCAATATCATATGAAGGGGACGCTTTAACTAAAATACAGCCTTGTTTTAGAATAATTTTCTCTCACAGAATGCAATTTTTCCCAATTATTATTAATAATAATATAATTATAATTATAATAATTTTTTCCAATTACAATGAAATACATATTTCCAAAAAAACGGTAACCTCAGATGCCAGGAATTTAAGAAGAAAAAACGTTTTTTTTTTCTCTCGCAATTTGCTAACTTACAAGTATACTTTTCATTTATGATGATTTGCGATTTTGAAACATACTAGTTAGTTAATCTGTAAAATATTAAATAATGCTAAGTGTATTATAATGTACTAATGTTATCACAACGTCCAATATCGTATTTAAGCAAGTCCATTGAGTTCTCAAATTTCTTTCAAATGTTTACATTGAAAAAAATTAAATTCATATCAGTGTCAAAATATCTATATGTATGAATACTGCTGGCTATTAAAATTGCTACACCAGGAAAGAAAACAAACAAAGAAAGTTATTTAGGTACTTACGTATTATCTCAACCACCTTAGTAGAAATACTGCAACCATACGCATAACCATTAGGTAATTTTATCCATTACAACTTGCACTTCGAAAATTAACTGAATTACCTTTATTTTTGTAAAAAATTGCCAAACTGCGCCAAAGTGGTTGCGCTATTACGCAATTACTCTTATTTACTATATAGTGTAATGGAAGAAAAACATGATTAAATGCGCAGAGAGTTTGGATTATACAACGTATCGAATTCAGTACACAGATGTGCTACCTCTGGCAAAAACAACAGCTGTAATCCGGCTGGATATCGATTCGAAATGAGCTTGGATAACAGACACGGGTATTTCACTCCACGCTACTTCAACAATATACTAGAGTTCATTAATTATAGCATCTGGCGAGTGGTAGTACGCCAGTCTCTCGTTAACCCATAACTATATGTTCTCAGTGAATGAGAAATCTAGAAAATATGCTGGCCAAGGCAACGTTCGAACACTCTTTGTATCGAGGAAAGTCAAGACAGCAATGGTAACCTGCAGTCGAGCATTATCTTGTTGAACGATAACGTAACGCAAGCTTTGAAGATAAAGTACAGCCACAGGCCTTAGCACATTAAAAATGTAACGGTAGCTGTCAATATTACCGGCTATACAGAGAGGTGACTGGAATGGGTACCCACTTGCACCCCATTCTAGTGCGACTGGAACTGAGAATGTATTACAATGACAAATGCAAGTTGGCAACATTACTTTTCCTCGCTGTCTCCACCCACGGATATATCCATCATGATGCTACACACAGAACCAGGATTCTTCTGAAAAGAAGGTGTGGACCACTCCTTAGTTGAGTTTCATCTTTCGTCTCAGCATCGTAGACGGGTCTGTTGGTGGTAGCGTTAAGGGAAACCGCAACAATGGTTGCCGTGCTGACAGACCGTGGTGCTGTAAGTGTCGTTGCTACTAACACAGGACAAGTATCCATGCAGACACTTGTCCTACGCAGGAGCCAAGCGCTCGAACCAGGCCTTAACTGGCTATGGCTTAGATCCTATTAACAGGTGTGAATGGGCTTAATGACATTTACGCCTTAAGCCACAAAGCTTTTTGACCACAAAAGCACCATTTGAACCAAGCCTTAGTGACCTGATGAGATCCTGCATGGCATTCATAATGGCCCTCCTGGATCCGTCAATTCCATAAGCCCCTAACAGTAATGGGATCCCGATCAACACGAACAGCAACTTCACGGATCCATAAACCACAATCCCGATAGGCCACGATCCTGTCGTCATCAAATTCCGACACATGCTAGTAGGAGTTTCTCCTTTTTAAACGAGGTGTAACGCGACCTTTACACAAGCTACAAATGTTCAGATGCTATTTCCGAATGAGAAACTTACTGCGCATCTTTCCATTCATGCACAATTTACAACAGGCTTTACTCATTCTCGCTTTGTGCGCTTGCGTTAGAATACTAATTATTTGCATTCTCAGCATGTAGTACCTTTCTTGCAGATTTGGCGTTTGTAGTATTTCTCTTTCATAGTGTAGCAATTTTAATTCTCAACAATGTGCTTTTGCCTTGAAATGGTGGCCCCAACATTTGGATATCAGATTTTGCTCCAGTGCAAAATCGTTAATGGCGGCTAGGTTAGCAACATTGCACTTGGTTCCTTGCCGAGATAGAATATGTTTTAAGTATAGAGAAAAGATTGTTTCACATCACCAAAATATTACTTCAGGAGCATTTTAATGTCAAACTGCAGAATATAGCTAAATGGGATTATCGACCTAATGGGAAAGATTCGCTATTTCAATGTTAAAAGAGGTTACCAGATATATTATTTAATATAACACTTCTGATGATCTGATGTACTTTTGCTAATAGAAAAGTCTTCTGTGATTATTGACAACATTTGGACATTATTAACAATAAGATTTCCCTCCTTTTTTTACTATTGAAGTATGCTACCATATTTTAGTGATTGCAGCTTGTATAATTGTCGCCAATTAAATTTTTCGTCCAAAGTTGCCAACATCGTCTGCCACTCCCTTGTTAAAATGTCCGCAGCTTTTAATCACCAAAACTGATTCTTCAATCGATCAATGGGTAACTTGCAAATTTCATATGTCGCCAAAGGCTTATGCAGCAGTTGCTCTAAAAAGAAAATACCCGTCATACTGCTAACTAAAGATTAATCCAGATGATCTCCAGGGGAAACGGCTCTGTTATCGGAATCGGATTCAGAAATGTATGTATGCACGTACGTACATATGGATGTGCGTACATCTATGTGTGTGTGCACACGTATACATACTTACCTACATCTATACGTCATACATTAATACATACATCTATATATACATTCATACATACATTCCTTAATCCGTTCCTGATAACAGAAGAGTACCTAAATGGCCTTTAATTGTAATGATTAATAATGTTTTAATTAATAACGGAAATTTTTCAATTATAAATTCTGCATCGCTGTTGTTTGCTTGAGTTATAAAAGGAAGCATCTTGGCAATAATTCAAAAATACACTCCTCAAAAGTGAAATTGCAAAGCCAAGGAAGAATGCTCATAGCGTCATGCAAATTGCAGGATCGAGAGTTGTGAGATGGATATGCAAATGATTAAAACAACAGACAGATAAAATCACTATAAACCAATACATACATTCAGCATCTAATGTGCCCACTCGGGCAGCGATACAGACCGCAATCCGTTGAGGCATGCTATCAATGAGTTTATTGATGGTTGAATGAGGCAGCCTTTGCCAAGTCACATCCAGTGCTGTACGCAGATCATCCAGGGTTTGCGGTCGTGGTTCTCGGTTAATGTCACGTCCAATGGCATCCCACAGATGTTCGATGGGATTTAGATCTGGAGAGGCTGCCGGCCAGGGCAGGATGTCAAATCCGGTCAGGTTGATAAGGGAACGTTGTGCGACATCAGACTGGGTATTGTCTTGCTGGAATACAGTGATGGGTGCGCCCTGCAACTAGGGCAGAATAACTGGCTCCACAATTTGCTTGACGTAGCGGTCCTCTGTCAAACTGCCGTTAATGTGTACCAGGGGCGTCTTGTGATCAAACATTATGCCACCCCAAATCATAATGCCCGGTGTGACGTTCAGCGAAATGTACTGTTTCGTAGCGTTCTCCGGGTCGCCGCCATATCCGTCGACGGCTGTCATTCCTCCGCAGACAGAAACAAGATTCATGCGTGAACAAAACCTGATGTCATTCGATGGTCCACACACTATGACGCTGACACCACACCAGGCGTCTAGTCTTGTGTTCAGCAGTAAATGGTACCCCTTCGGCTGGTACCCTTGAATGTAAGTGTACTTCATGCAATCTGTTGCGTATAGTTTGGGTGGACACAGATCCACCTGCTCCTGGAGGCAACCAGCTTCGGATGTCACATGACGTGGAAAAAGGGTCTCCAATAGTTGACCGCCGAATATGCCGGTCAGTGCGCTCTGACGTACACCTGTGCGCATAACTTCCTCTTTGACGTGCACGTACACCTTCCTGAATCCATCTTATGACACAACGTTGGATGGTACTCACGTTGTGCCCAACACGAGTGGATATTGTACTAGCGGCAAACCAAGTTCATGGAGTTCGATAATACGGTCACGTTCCTCGGTCGTTAACTGATAGTATTGAGCTCGCTGATGTCTCATGGGCATTTGCTCTGCTTCTTCTAAAGTCTCCTATGCTTCGTAAACCATCAGACGCTGTTTATGAGAAAAATCGAACCCTAATATTCCGCGAATATCACGCAGAGCGCGACGTGTTCGAATTAATGACACATATTGTCATAAAGGCACATAACATGAATACAGTCATGATAAGGAGGAACTGGAAGGGAGTACCAGTGAGTGGAGGCGAAGGGCGGCAACATCGCAAATAAGGAATGGCTGGAGTATATGAAAACGCAAGTCAATAAGTGTAGTAAAATTAACTGGCAGTGATTTAAAGTAAGAAAATCTCCTCAGAGTGTAAAAGAATAATGCAAAACAAGTACAATGAAAGGCAAAACAAAAGCAAAAACACTATGGAAGAAAAACGTGAAAAATAACTAAGCAATACGAAGATCAGTCTTCTTGTAATGTGCCCAAATGGCCTTAGATCATAGTCCTCTTCAAGTATTTCATAGTTGAAGAGATTAAATAAATTAAGTATTGACATTCAAGTGCTTTATCGAAGAATTTTCTGTTTGTCTTGTTAAGATACGTTTCAGTAGTGTCGAGTCTGAGATCATCCTGAAGTGTAACATTTCTGACATAGTAATGTGCATTAGTAATAGTGCGAAGGAAAGGATTTTGAATTTTCTGTAAGTTTAGGAGATCATTTTTTGTAACAGAGGTACATGCTGGTGAAGCATAAACTAAAACTGGTCTGATAATGGAGATGTAAACAAGACGGTTGACCTTTATAGTCCGCATGTGCGTACCGCGTGATACAATGCGTGCGCAACTTTTAACATTGGCATATCCACCTCACAACTCTCGCTCCTGCAATTTGCATGACGCTACACGCATTCTTTCTTGGTGTTGCAATTTCACTTTTAAGGAGTGCATTATGTATGATACGCCTGGTTTACTCTTTCGTCTAGTGTAGGAGTTCTCAATTAGGGGGAATTTCATAGTTTTGGAGGGATTGTGATCAGCTTTTTATTTACCTGTTAAGGATTTCGTTTTAGTTCATGAATATAAAATTACTTTCATTCAAATTTTGGTATTTATTAATATTTTCTATACTTTTTCTTGTTTAATTCATAAAACAACTTGGAAAGTATCTAAATTTAACTAAATGTATATGTATTTTTCGAATTTTGGAAAGAATGGGAGGGGTGAATGATCGTCCAACAATGGTGAAAGTGGTGTATAGGGCAAGAAAGATTGAGAACCACTGGTCTAATTGCTGAGGGTATGAATGCCTTCCGCCCCTTAAATAGTGATGACATGCAGTTCGATGTTATTCTCTAATTTTCCGCCTAGTCAAATTCTTAAATAATTTACTTTTTCGATTTTAATTTAAATGCTTATTTCAAAAAGAGTCATAAGTAGTACTGGTAGCACTACTGCCTTTATAGCAAGACAAAATTACTTGCTATAAAAGGAATAGAAAAAAAAAATAATATAAATAATAGTCAAATACTCTGAAAAATAATAATAATAAATAATAGACAAATACTCTGAGTGTAATATTATCTCCCAATAACGAAGGGCTTTAATTTGAAGAAAATGCACAAAAGGTTGCATTGAGCACTCAGAGTCCCGTATTTCTTAGTCTTAGATTAAATGAGTTTTATAATACAGAGGTTGTTTGCACATTTTTAGACGATTTTCATTGTAATTACCTAAATATTTTACCTAAAATTTTTATCTTTTAAATGTTCTGCTTGATAGCCTAATTCTTGACTATTTTTGTACACTGTAATTTCCAAGACAAAGTCTTTTGTAGTATTGGAAGAGGTATTTTATTTCATTGCTCTCTAACAGCTTTCGAAAGTTTAAAAAGGTTGGTTGGTCGACGTTCGGACAACCGGCTTTTTAAAAGTCCAAAAGCGCAAAGATACAAGGTGTCCCAAAACGACCGCATAAACTCTGCACAGCTAGATTCCTTGTTGGGAGTACATAAAAACTGCTCAAAGAAGCGTTCCTGTACTATCCATAGCTTACGAGAAAAATACGAAAAACAAAGTATGACGTCACTGCCGGTGCAAGAAAAAACACTTTATTAAAGATATCAACAGCAGTATATGCACAATTTAAAGCAGATGTTCAAAGTGTCCCCCGTGCATGTCGGCAGGCTTGAGCACGCCTTGAAATGGCTGTCATCACACGTTGCAGCATCGCGAGGTCCACCGAAGTACAAGCAACATGCAGACGAGCAACTAAATCCATTGGTGTTGTCACTACGTCTCGATACACCAGTTCCTTGAGATGGCCCTATAGGAAAAATCCGACGGTGTAAGATCTGGCGAACGTGGCTGCCATAGAACCGGACATCCACGTCCGATCCAGCGGCCGAAGTATTCCATATCCAGCCAACCACGTACAGGAGCACAGAAATGCGCCGGAGCCCCATCATCCTGGAACCAAAGTCCCTGTATTGCCACTAATGGTGTGATATCGAGGAACTCGGTTAAGACCTCATTGAGAAACACCAAGTACGACTGTCCCGAGAGCCGTTCAGGCAATAGATGTGGTCTAAGCAGGCGATCCCCGAGTATGCCGGCCCACACGTTAAGAGACCAACGTTCCTGATGTTTCTGCGGCCGGATTGCATGCGGATTGACCTGGGACCACATTATCATCTGGAAAGATATACCAATACTGCTGTTGAAATGCCCAATAAAGTGTTTTTTCTTACACCGGCAGTGACGTCATACTTTGCTTTTCGTATTTTTCTCATAAACTATGGATCATACAGGAACGCTTCTTTGGGCAGTTTTTATGTACTACCACCGAGGAATTTAGCTGTGCAGAGCTTATGCGGTCGTTTTGGGACAGCCTGTATATTGGAGATAGACCAGAAGATTTGGTAGGGATATGAGTGAAGGGTTATGGTCTTGGTACCCCTTTTCTTGTTCCGTTTTTCCAGATAATTAACAGAAGATTTTGACGTGTCGTTGCTTGATGCAGTTCTAATCACACTGTTTGTGAAGGGAAGGTATTTCATATTTCAAAGTGAGTATAAAATATGTTTTTGATAATATGTGTATCAGGACTTGTATTTCTTTTTATCTGTTTGGCGAACATGGCGTGTCCTGATAGAACAGTGAGTTGACTGCAAACTATGTCGTATGGAATGTAGCAAAGACGATAAGATAAAAAGGGTAAAAATTACCCTTTATTTTACCACGTTTTTACAGTCTCTCCCGCACTTCGGGATACAAAGACCAACCACTTGTGGTCTGAACGTAAAAATATAAGACTACTAACTAACTAAAATTTAAATAAGAGCTAACTTTTAATATTTTACACAGATGACTAATACAAAGACTGGCCTTTTAAATGACTACGTCTGTAGTACGCAAACTGCGGAAAACTACAATATGTCTTTAGCTTTCAAGAGGACTAAAACCTCTAGCCATTAAGGCAGACAGTAACTGATGGCAAGCTCGCGTGAAGACTCGTGGCAAAATGGCTCACTCTCTCTCCTTCTACTACGCTCTTGGCAAAAACTTAAATATTTAAGCGTTAGCAAGTAAACATATTCACGCGTTCATTCTGGCCGTAAGTGGAAAATAAGAGATGATAGTAAAGTTTTAAAATAAAATAAACCTTCGTCAAACTTAAGATCCTTGCATGTAGAACTCATCTTAACATTTTTCTCCGCTCTCTTTATTTTTAATTTGCCATTATATGAAGAAATCGCAACGATCAAAAATCCCCTTAGAAAAACTTAATTTAGATTCCTTGAACAGAGTTTTAAGAATTTTTTTTCTCCTCTTTGATGATAATAAATAGATATCTTTTTATTGAAGTCATTTAAGTACACTCATGTCCATCAATTAAGGATAATGCAAAATCAGGCAAAGGAAGAGTTAGAAACAAAACAAATTTGACTTATTTGTAAAGCTTATTTATTAAACAAATGGTAAAGAGCAAACAAAGACGCTATATGTTTGATATTATTAAAAAAAATAGCGATTTTTTCTCCCTGAAGCAAATTACAAAAAACACCTATTTACGAAAAACCAATATTACATGGTTGTTATGATTGTTAATACATTGTATGTCTCCCAGACGATGCAATAGTCCGTGCAACGCCTAGGCATCCTGAGTATCAAATTAACGATCTGATCTTGGGGGATATTACACCACTCAAAAAGCAATGCTCTCCTAAGTTCCGGTAGACATGTAGGAGGAGGTTCATGGGCTGCAACTCATCGGCCAAGCATGTCCCACACGTACTCTACTGGATTCAAGTCCTGTGAGCATGCTGGCCAGTCCATACGGGTGATATCCTCCGATTGAAGGCATTCGCTTACAATTTTTGCACGGTGAGGACGGGCGTTGTCATCCATAAACACAAATTGTGCGCCCATGGCTCCCCGAAACAAACGTACATGTTGTTCCAGAATGATGTCCCGATAGATTTGGCTTGTCATGGTTCCAATTTGAACATGCAGGTCAGTTCTGGACCCCAGAATAATTCCACCCCAAACGAGCACTCCTGCACCACCGTAACGGTGTCGTTCAGTGATGTTTTCTTGGTGGTAACGGGTACCTGGAGCTCTCCATATGAAAGTCCGGGGAGAATCAGACTGCAAGCTAAACCTGGACTCGTCGGAAAACATCACACAAGACCACTGTTGCGGTGCCCACAATACAAGCTCTCTACTCCAGGCTAACCGCAGGCGACAGTCAGTTCCAGTAAGTAGAACGCATCTGACAGGTCTACGAGCATGTAGACCAATCTGCCCTAAGCGTCTGTACACGGTCTGCCTTGAAATTGTCGTACCAGTGGCTGAAGAGAGCTGGCGAGACAGGTCTGAGGCTGTGCTCCGCCTGTTTCTTTTGGCAGTAACTGCCAAAAACCGGTCCTCATTCCGCGTTGTAACTCTGGGGCGACCTGCACTGTAACGTCTACTCACATTACCATCATCTTGGAATTGTTGCCAAAGCCTGGAGATGACACTCTGGGCAATTCCAAGTTCGTCTGATACTTCCAGTTGGGTACGCCCACATTCCAGACGGCCGATAATTCTACCACGTAAAAAATCATCCAAATGCGTCCTTTGTGTCATAACTATTCGGTTATCGCACTGAAATGCTTATAAAGCGCCTGCGAACAATTTTACTTCTTTGGCTGTATTCCTTATATATCACTTTCTTACACTCTCGTCATTGTGACGTACCATCGGTGTCATCTGGTTACTTCCTAAAATTTGCGTATTATTCTTGAAGATGTGTGTAGTGATTTTACAGGTGATATATTTATTTTTAGAGTTCGATTTCCGCGTGATTCCGAATTATCCTTAATTTATGGACATGAGTGTACATCCAAGGTTCTTATACAGTGACAATATTTTTCAATTTTTATCCGGATAAATGTTTTTCGTAAAGAATTTTGCAGTGCCTTCTGTATTCGGCGATATATCACGGAGAATGATGCAAATAAGATTTTTTAGCCTTTTTAATATTCAAAGAAGCATGAATCACTTCGCTTACAAGTGACACAGAGCAATGATTTTGCAACTATCCATTGACTTGGCGGTATTTATTTTAACATTTAAGATCTTACTTTTGCAACATTCGAAACATTCCATATTTTCCATGGCTACATATTTGGAACAATGTTTCCACTTGAAGCTAAATTTTGAGGGTTTATTCCTTTGTTGTTGATATTACCTGTCGTAACTTTAGATATCAAAAAATCATGGCTTACACAACGTTTTTTAGCAACGACATATGAATAATTTTCTTCGGAAAGAATACAAACATAGCCTTCCATCCATTGCTTCTTTAAAAGCAACATTTTGCATGAAAATAAAACTTTCAAGAAACAGCGATAATTTATACTTTAAAAACTGTAGTTGCGGTTAAAAAAATCCAAGAATATTTTTTTAAGCAAAGCAAAATCGTCTAAAAAATTTGTAAATGGCTTCTGTATTGATGGATCTTAACTACAGTACTGAAAATAAATATGAACCTTTTTAAGTAGCTTTTAGTCTGTAAGGTTTATCCTAAGTTTATTAACAGTTATTTTAAGTTTTGTACCTTTCCTATCTTATTCTAATGTCAGCTTACAATTTTCTGCCATAGTGTGATTTCAGAAACGCAGTAAATGCAAATGAGTAAGAGTACTATTTAAGTCGATGTTTCACCGACTTCCACAGAGAGAGTCTGATTCCCTGACTAGCGCACATTTGCCTTAGCTACGTTCTCTCTAAGCTACTACGCTCGACCATACCTTAGGCCCTTGCTTGGCTTCGCCGATTTAATTAATACTTAGGGGCCAGCTAGTTAGATTTCTGATAGCTTCGGCTATACATTTCAGATAGCTTAGTTAAGCTAGTTTAGTTTAATTTAAATTCATTATTATTTAAGTTCAAGCCCGAGTGGAGGCTTGGTGTAAAGTTCCAAGTAGGAACTGATTGTAAATATTCTGAAAAATAAAGAGTTGTGAACTCTTCTTGAGTTTTAAGTGTTTTGTTCACACACTTAAGCGATTATTCACTTGTTAGTGTCCGTGGCGTTCTAAGACAGAACTTTAGAATTAAATAACCAAACACAACAAGTCATTAAAAAAAATTTAATGACTGTGCAATTTTTTTTCCATAACGATATCTCAGTCGTTATAAAAATATGAATGCTTCAAACTTTACGCTTTATTTACTTTTTTTTTCTTTATCAGAAATAAGACCTTGAAGGCGCAAATTGTTGAAGTTAAGGAAGATATTAACAGTGCAAACGCAATGTCAGCTCAAGTTTTGGATATCCTTCCAGACAAAGATCAGTCAATGCAGGCTACCTTACGTGAAATGCAAATAAAAATGAAATCCTGCCTCCAGAACAAAGCAGAACTGAGAAGAATTTCGGAAGACTTAGAAAAACAATCCCGTTACTATGAAGACCAGATCTGTCAGCTGAAACAGAAGATATATCACGAAAATAAAATGCTCTCGAAAGCGGAACTAAAACTAGACTCGATGAGAGCCAACGAAAATAAATTATGCAACACATCAGACGAAATTCAAACTCAGAAAAAAGCAACTCTGCAACATTTCAGAGAAGAACTATCTAAGTTAGAAGAAGCGTATTTAAAGAAATTAAAATCATTAGAGAAGGTTGCTTCAAAGATATCCAAGAATAAAGAATGGCTTTTAAGTCTTCAAAATAAAAATAAGCTGATAACTGATGTTTATACGAAATTAAAGATTACCCCCATTGATTCTTTGGAAGATGTATGCAGTAATGTGAGTGAAGAACACGTGAACATAACCGATACAGAGCCGTATGTAACAGAATTTGACGATCACGAGCACCAATCAACAGCAAGCACTGAAACAAATGAAGATTTATTGATTGAAGAATTGGAAACAAAATCGTGCAGTCTTGCTTCTTCTTTTGAAGCAGTCGAACAAAAGAACTGGCAGAAGTCAAAATTATTCTACGACATTATTGATAAAATGGAAGAAATGTTGAAGCAACTTCTGTGTGACCAATACGTCCTCTGGAAGTTATCCGTACGTTCAAAAATACTGAATGAACGCGCTCGAGCTCTACGACGAGCTCAAGTACACCCTCTAACTTCG
This sequence comes from Stegodyphus mimosarum, assembly GCA_000611955.2. NCBI lineage: Eukaryota > Metazoa > Arthropoda > Arachnida > Araneae > Eresidae > Stegodyphus > Stegodyphus mimosarum. Next base: position 80,802 of record KK121783.1, read on the forward strand.
AGAAAAAATAAAAAGACCAATCGATCAGAATTGAACGCCACTGAGCAAATTGAAAATTCGAAAATACTATGGAACGTATTGAAACTAGAATCTAAACTTTTAACAGCTTTAATTAAATGCGCCATTTCAAGCTCTGCCCAAGATTTTGAGATATATGGCGGTCGTATGTACGAAAGTAAAGGTATTTTTTTAATAGCGTGCTCTGACATTTTAAATAAGTAATAAAAATAGCATGTCGAATTTAACCGCATTTGTTTTATTGTACAAAAGTTTCTATTTATTCTTGAACATAGATGGAGTTTTAATTTAATTAAGCTAATTTTAAAATTCTCAGATGCTCATGTTTTTCTGAATAGTATTGCGTTCTATGTGTTCGTGGATTTAGAATAATTGACGATAACACTTGATGAAAAATCAAAACACAATTTATTCGCCAATATTTTACAGGACAGTTTCAAAGACACGTTTACAGCCATCGAAAAACTATGATAAACACGCTGGAACAATCAGAAATATAAAGCCTTCAGGCTACAACGGTGAAGACAGCTTCGCGGCAGAGCATTAAAGTACATCTCCCGACTCAGTTCGGTTGCTCTTAAGTTAACCTCTGAGCTCAAAACACTACTACTGAACTCAACATACTACTTTCTGCGTGTACAGGCAGGGTATATATAGCTTTATCCTACTCAAGAATATTCCCGAGGAAAACCGCCAAGAATGCTTTCTAGAATGTTCTCGCTCTGTCTGTGGCATATCGCGAATTTTTTCGCGAAATGGGCAATTTCGCACGAAATCTGGCAACTCTGCTCATCCCTGCCATTTTCTGGCACTCCTAACAACATTTTGCAGGGAAGCTATCTTACCGCCGCTGGGCATTTCACAACAATATATTTGGTTGTTGTCAGAAGCTTCTTTTACCCTCTGATTTTCAACTTTTATCATTAATTCGAGTTTCGTGCATCCTTTTTGCACTGTAGCGTGAAACTTGTGATTTTCGCTTATGCGAAGATGTTGTCATCGTTCACGTCATTTCGGTGAGCCACGTGTTAAGACATATGGAGAACAATGTTTCGAAACATCATTGTTGACAAGCGAAACCTTGTCACCTTTGCTGACAAGGGTTTCATATTTTATTTCATGTAAATCAATACTAGATATGCATGGGTTCCTAATATAAATCATATCAGATATTTTATTGATCTTCTGAATGCATATTTTAGTCAGTTCTTAATGTAAGTGGAATGCAGAGCCAGTCTGGTTTAAATAGAATCACATATTACGAGACCTAACTTCAAAGGTTTCTGCAAAATTCTCATTTTCTTTAATATTTACAATTTTTCGATAAGAAAAGCTGTTTCTTTGCAAATGTGAATGATGCCCCCAGAAAGAAAACGTAAACATATCGCTAAAAAAACCTGAATATACGATAACTATTGCGTGAAATGTATTATTCAGCAACTGAAAGGAGAATTTCTAATCAACAACTGCAATTATTAACTGTAGGATTATTATTACTATTTCAAGTAGCCAGTTATTATGATTTAGGCCTTTACTGTAACTTCTAGTTTCAATTTCCTTACCAGAATGCAAGTTTAGTTTGAGAGTATTAAAGTCGAGGCTTTGAATTTTAAGACACAGCATGTTTCTACCTTTCGAGGCTACTTTACTAGGGTTCGCCAGCTCTAATAAGATTGTAATTATTCGGCTTTTCGTTATTTCTGCCGACATTTAATTGTTACGCCAGTGAGAAGTTCTAAGCCAACTTACAATTTAAAATCAATTGTGTAATCTTTAAAAGTTTTAAATTTGAATTTGACTTCTACTTTAAGTTTTACCGTGGTGGTTGTTTTGCTAAGCACGAGACATGCATTTATCTTAAAGTTCTGATTTAATAAAAAGGTTATTTTTAATCTTTTCAAGACTCTGTTGTTACTTTGAATCAAGTGATAATTCGCTCTAATTCTGTTAGGAGTTTGATACTAGGTTACGCTCGCTAAGGAAGTCAAACTATTTAAACTCATATGATTTATTTTAAAACTGACGCTAAATATAAACATTTATAAATTCAAAATAACTATTCCTTGCTGTATTCCTCGACGTATTCATATAAAAAGATACATAATTGTCCTATTAAAAACTAATACGAAATGTATTATTTATATATTCAGCAATTATATTTCCTCCATGCTCTCTATATATTTAATAGTTAATTTAGTTTTCCCTTTTCCCGTCTACTAATTTTAATCTAAAATCTTGTATTATAACTCATTGTATTTATTTCAATTTTCTTTTAATATAAACAAAGAAAGGCCATCACATTATGGCCACCCTCCATCTATAACAATGGGCTCGCCCAGGAAAAAAACACTGCGCGTGTGCGGCTGATGTTGGATTATAAAAAGCTGCTATACATTGTCTTTTCAATCATAGCGAGATGAGCAACATAATGCGAAAAGCAATTGATTTTATCAGCTTTCGATAAAGGTCAAATCGTTATGGCTCGAGGACTGGAAATGCTACCGGCCAGCAGTGTACCGTCGACGGTGCATTGATTTCAGAGGAAAGCGGAGATTGCTACGCATTGTTCGCCGTAACCGAATAGCTACAGCAGCCGAAATCACTACCATCTACAACAGTGGCGACCTAAGCACTGTTTCTCAACACACTGTGCAGCGTACATTGCTGCGTATGGATCTACGCAGCCAGAGGTCAAAGCCTGTCCCTGCACTGACAGCACCTCATCGCCAGCTGCGTCTGCAATAGGGCAAGAAACATCGGAATTGGACATTGGAAGAAATGAAGAAAGATGCATGGTCTGACGAATCACGTTTTATGGTTGATCACATCGACGGGCATGTGCTAATACGCCGATTTTCAAACGAAATCCTTGCTCCCTGGTGCACAGTTGGACGGAGACAAGCCGGTGGCAGGGGTATTATGATGTGGGCAACGTTTTCATGGAGCACATTAGGACTCATGACCCCCATAAAACAATCCCTGACATCTGTGCGCTACGTGAACATCGTTGCAGACCACGTTCACCCATTCATGACAACAGTATTTCGGGCGGGAGATGGTGTTTACCAACAGGATAGTGCACCATGTCATAAGGGTCGAATCGTCAGGGAGTGGTTCGAGGAACATTCCAGTGATTTTCAAGTCATGTCTTAGCCTCCAAATTCGCCTGACATTAATCCAACAGAGTATTTGTGGTCCCACCTGGAAAACCAAATTCATGCTAATATGCTACCTCCTCGCAATGTGAGAGGTTTTCAGGACCAGTTGGTGAGCGTTTAGTACCAGATACCTCAGACTAGTTATCAACAACTTATGAAGTCAATGCTACGACGAGATTTGAGGGTTAAACGTGATCCTACATGTTATTAATAAGGTGGTCATAATGTAATGGCTCTTGCGTGTACATGCCATCTGGTCACCATTTATTCAATAAGTTCCTAGCCGTATTCTGTTGGATATAGCTCACTTTTTCAACAGTTCTGTGCTAAATTTACAATAACTAAAGTTCTGGCATTAGCATAAAGCTATCGTAAGGATAATAAAAATATTAGTTTTAATTAAGTATTCTGTATTAATTAAGTGTGAGGCCATTAGATCTGATTCTTAGATCATGTAAATGGTGATCGGGTTGAAGAAATACGGTTTTTATGCACACACACACTAAAAAATATGCTTTAAGAAGTCATTAAGAAAACAAATTGGTAAATGAAAAGTAAAAATAAATATTAATTTCCTTATTGATTTTAATAAAAAGTTCTTGCAAACAAGTATTTCTTTCTCTGAAGGAGAGAGATTTAACAGTGCTTTGAAATCTGCTCAAAGCGCTATTTCAAATAAATTTGGTTCATATGAAATTAAACAATGATAAAGTAAAAAAAGTAACAGCATAAAGCACGGAAGATACGAGATACTGAAATATGTTAAAGTATCGTCTATAATAGGAAAATCCCGATTATCCGGCTGTATAACGGAGAATGTCGAATAAGAGTTACACCCCATGAACAAAAAACATTTTGTTACAAACATGAGACAATACACAACATACATTATTAGCTGTGTGTCGTGTATTGTCTCATATTTGTTAAAAAATGTCAGTATATCAGTATATACAGTAGCAAATTTATTTAGAAATAAATTCTAGGAAACTTACTTTGAGAAATCGTATAGTGGAAAAGAAATATATTTTGGCAGATATTAAATAATAATTCTCAGTTTATAAAATTTATATAACTAATATTATGAGGTCAAATTAATTGTCAATTTCTCTTCTGAAAAATGTGACTTATTTGGAAGCAATGTGGAGAAAATACCTCACAAATCAGATAACATGCTGATAATGACACATTTTTTAGTATGTATTGAAGGCCGGATAACTGACATTCTAGAATAGATTCTACTCTATTTTTATGTTTTCTTCTAATAAGCAAATCGTAATCGTAGATATAGTTTAGAATATCGGGAGATCAAGATATAATAGGGGAAAAAGTCAGTGGATTAGCATATGCTTCCGGAAAGAATGAATTCCTTGATCGCTTTGCAACAACTCGGTGTAAGCAAGAATCGAATCTGGAAATTTTGTTTTGAAAATGAGCACATTTTGAGCTGCACTGGTATTTTACCCCTGTTTTTAAAAAATAAGTGCAAAATGTAGTTTTGAAAAATTTATTCTGTTAACTTATTTCTTACCGACAGTCTTGCAGAACAAGCGGTTGTTTCCCAAGAAGGTGAGTTGCTCAACATTAGGCTTCCGAAACCGCAACTTAAATAAAATATCTTAAATAAAAATCTCAGCCACGAATGGCAAGAAGAGAGGAATAACGTCACAACAGGCTGGCGCACCCACAAGTTCTTTCCAAAAATCAGCACAGAAATCAGAAGCTCCAGGTCATTCGTAACTTAGTACCTTACCGGTCATGGTCTATATCCGGATTATTCTCCTAAAGGAACCTACACTGGTGTGCAAAAATTAAGGACGAAGTCGAAAAATTAGCATATCAGCTGAACAAAGAGGCAGAGCGGACAGAAAGACCAATCAGGAGATTAAGTAAGGTGATGTAAGGTAGCACATGCGCAGATATGCAGGTAGACGTAATGGGGGAGTGTCTGAGTAGTATACTAATGCATGTTGTCGGTGTAAGATCAGTATTTCTGGAAAAGAGATTGCACGCCGTATAGCAGTTAAATTCACACCGAGTTGCTGCCTCAGCGAGAAATGGCGAATAATCAATCTGTTAGACGACATCTGGATGCTTTTACCCGAGGTCGAATCATTGGGAAGTTGGAGGAAGGCCGCAGTGTGACAAGTGTGGCTGCAGAGTTCGGAATTGCTCACAGCACCGTTTCACGACTTTGGAGACAATTTCAAACTACAGGAACAGCTATCCGGGGGTTTAGTAGTGGTCGTCCACGAGGAACCACACCCGCAGATGACCGGTATATTGCCTTACAGGCCAGAAGAAACAGGCGGCAGACAGCGGGAGAAATCGCTAGACACACGACACAGGCGACTGGACGACCGATATCGCGTTTTACCGTGGCCAGAAGACTGCACGGTGGTGGTCTGTTTGCACGACGCCCTGTACGGTGTGTATTTCTAACGCCTGCCCATCGGAGAAGGCGTTCTCTGTGGTGCCGGGAACACCGGAATTGGAGAGACAATGAATGGGGACGAGTACTCTTTACAGATGAGAGCAGATTTAGTCTGAGTTGACACATACACTTTAGACACATACACATCTGGACAGAGCGGGAAACACGCAATAACCCCTTCAACATCATCAAAAGGGACTGTTTTGGAGGTCGCGGAGTTCTCATTCGAGCAGACATAATGCTTGGTAGCCGAACCGACCTTTATATCTCCCATGGAGGTTCGTCACCTGGGACTGCTATTGTAACGAGATGCTTCTTCCTTACATGCGTCTTTTCACAAGGGCAGTTCCTCTTCATGGACGACAACGCTCCACCTCATCGCACAGTTACTGTCGAAGAGCTCTTAGAGAGTGAGGATATTGAACGAATGGATTGGCCGGCACGGTCTCCGGATCTCAATCCCATCGAGCATGTACGGAACTTACTAGGGAGACCCGTGGCAGCACGTAACTTATCGCCAGTAACGATTCTGAAACTGCGATTGGTGCTATAAGAGGAACGAGCAGCAGTGTCTCAACATCTCATTAACAACCACATATCCAGCGTGCACAAATGATGTGAAACCTGCCTAGCAGTCAGGGGAGATCATATCCCCTATTAAAGACCGGATGTTTCTTGCTGGACACCCATCACAGGGATGTTTCGGCCTTCAGCCGCATTGCGCTCCATGCTACTTTTTCAATAAAGCTTCTTTTTATCCCTCTGATTTCTCTTTTAGTAAGTGTTGCTTACATTACTCATGTCCTTACGTATTGGGGATCTTACGGTATTAAATGTGTTGATTTGGAAAGCTTTTGTACAAAGTTATATCGAAAAAACCGTCTCGTCCTTAATTTTTGCACACCAGTGTATCTGATAGCGACAATTGCGTTTGTGGAATCAAAGGAGATGCAGGCCATTACTTGCCCTTCTGCCCTTTTACAAGTGACCTGCACATCCGAAAACCCGCCAATCTGGACACTAAAAAAAAAAAAAAAACAAAATGTTTCAGATTTTAAATTATCTCCGAAGGGCCTTTTTTTTAACATTTTGTGTGTTACCTTTATTATTAAATATCATGTTCTTCGCACTTAAAACAGAAAATTCAGTTCAACAGCGATATCGCAAAATAATTTTAAAATCTATCTTTAGAATTTCTGCTACACAGTTCCGCGCGCTTTAGATAAAAAGGTTTCCCCCCATAGAGTGTTGCCATTGCTCGTTTTTAAATCGTTTGAGTTTGTTCATCAAAAATTCTTTAAAGTTTTATAAAATATGAAATAGATAATAAAACAAATTCCAAATTCGGGCTTCCAGATGGGCATATTTTCGAGCGGAAAAGTACGTTATTCAAAATTGGATAGGTCTAGGTAAAGTTGTTTTATCACATTTTGAGAAATATACATACATTTATGCAGATTCTTCATTATTTAATTACTTCAAATATAATACAGGGCGATAATATTTGGTGGCAACAGTTTGAAAAGTAATTCAGACTTTTAACGTTTCCCACGCAAAATCGCAAAACGAAAACAATAGTCCTTCAGAGACAAAGCCCATTTAAACTTAAAAAAAAAGAAAAAGAAAAAAAAAAGTCAATTCATTTCTCAACGCCCCCTATATCCAAAAATCATGAAAATACACCAAAATCTCAGTGTTCTAGGACTGGATCTATGTTGAATCACACCTTAGGACCGAAAACGAGAAAGCAGAAAGAGCAATGACGAGGCTACACCCCCAGCAATTGATTCCAAGCAACATCAACAATCAAACGTACTGAGCTGAGCCCATGAACTTTATTTATGAACTTTGGCCTCAAAAATATGAACTCAGTACAGTCTTTTTTACCTGCAACAAATATCCTGACATAACAGTCCGACAAGAATCAGACATTTCAATATATTAGCAAAATCAGATCCCATAAGTTTATCTATTTAACATAAAATGCCTTCTTACAAGTGACTTGTAGATCCGAAACCCACCAATCTAGACATTAACTTAAAAAACAAATAATAATAATAATAATAATAATAATAGTAAACTAGTGACTTCTAGTGCAAAAATCTAGGGCAACGTTTTCCAAAATATCAACTCCATTGCATTTTCGGAATCCAATATTGTGTTGCTGCTGTTGTGACTTAGCTCACTTCTCTGAGAGTAACATTAAAACAAGCCCACTAAATTCATGGTTGCAAGGAGAGCAAGACTGCTTCTGTCGTTGGCAAGAGCCTTGAACAGTATGTAGGTCACAGTACAACATTGCTCAGTTTCGTCCCCCATTCTGATGGACAGCACCCGGGGGAGCAAGTCCAAGGGTCTCCCACCCTCTTCTCCTACCACCAATCTCTAGAGAGGACTTTCGGCTCGCCGCATATTTAGAGTGCCCCCACGCCGCATAGACACTCTGCATTTACGAACATCCCTGCCTTCTCTGGGATTCGAGCCCGGGCCCTTCGGTACGGCAGTCAGCGTCGCTAATCATTATCCCCGTTGGGCAACATCCAATATTGTAATCAGTATACTCAATAGTTTGTGTTATGTTACGTAACTTTGTCTTATTTTATTTTATTATTCTCTTATGTTTAAATGTAACAACTCCGACGTATAACATGCGTTTTCCTTATGAGAAAAAGCGCATACGGACAATTTTTTTTCAAACTCTAGCTGGTTAGTTTATTATATATTTCTCCCGCCTTCTTAACATGCTTTCGTGGTGTAGTGGTCAGCACACTCGGCACGTATTCGAGAGGTCCGTGGTTCGAATGCCGGCCAGGGCATCCCTCATTTTTCACATCTCCTGCTCCTAAATAACCTAATGTCTCTACAGTGACGTCCGAACTAAAAAAGGTGATAAATGATGATTCCCTACGACCAGAATTTGCCGAATGGGTCCCCTAATCCCCAGTCGGCCTTTAAAAGGGGGGGGAGTATGTAAGGTATTTCTCCCGCCTTCTTAGCATGTCTTCATGGTGTAGTAGTCAGCATACCGCGCGTATTCGAAAGGTTCTTGGTTGGAGTCCCGTCGAGGGCATTGCCCATTTTTCATGTCCATGCTTCGAAATAGCCTGCTTTCAAAAAATACCTAATGTCTCCACAAGCGTATCGGAGCAATACCTGTAATGAAGTCTGCGTTGCTCCATGCTATTTTACCTGCTTACCTTTTCTAAGTATGTGTACTCGAAAAAAAAAACTTTTAATTACAGAACAGATATATTTTCATTACACATTCTTACTTATTAGTAAGACGAGTAACGATGAGTTTATAGAACTACTGAAACGTTAACATAAACCACAACTTTGGCCCACTAAATAGGTAACGAATCATTAGGTTCTTAATTAGTGTTCTCAATTCGCATTTGGTGTGGTAATTGCAGAGCTATATACTTAAGTGATTTTATTTAGCTTTCTGCACGTTAGTCAATAATTAAAATAGAAACAAGATATCGTAAATAAGGAAGTGTATTGAAAGTAGGATAAGCTACTTTTACGACTTAAAGCTTCACGTCAGAGTTTACATGAAAATTTCAAAACTGAAATTTCTCTGAGTGAGGAATCATGTAGTAATTCAAATATGCCTGGATTAAATTGCTTTTACTGTTCTGGGCGTTTGTTTATAATAATGCGTTCAGTTCTTCTTTGCTGTCTAACCTCTTCGTTATTTTTCAAATAAATTAGTCTTGTGTTATATAAATATCAAATATTAGCCTCACCAAATTTTTTTAAAGGTTACTCTGTAGTACTTTTATTTGTTTTAAAATTTTATGGCAGGCGCGTCGGGAAAAGAAACGATAAGAATTGAGACCTACGGTATTATGTAGATTATTATATATTATTATCTGTTAAAAATTTGTTTCGCTTTCGTCTCAATTATTGTCGTTTGACGAAACGCGTAATGGTGTTTACCTATGTACGAGCTATAGTGCTTTTCTCTTTATGAGTCCACAAAAGCTCAACGTAGGCTAAACTGCCATTTACTGCCATTTTTTGGTATTTTTTCTGGTTTTTTAATTTAATTATGTTTGTGCTTTAAATGCTTTTTTACGTGTTACAATTTTTTAAATATGGATTTCCTTAAATACCAGCATTTAGTTTTTAGATTTTTTTGTGTTATTCTTTTGAGTAATTAATTTGTTTAATTTTTTTATACCTTAGTAAGTGGGCATCAAATTTACTTTTAGGCGATTGCCTTTAGAATTTTTCTCTTTTTGCTAGGAACATGTCTATCATTTAATTTTCTTTGATTGCCTTTAGAATGTTTTCCTAGGAACATGTCTATCATTTACTTTTAGGTGATTGCTTTTAGAATTTTACTCCCTTAACTTGGCTTTAATCTTAATTTTGCAGCTCAATGCGCAAAATTCTTGACTAAAAGGTCTCTTAGTCGTCTACTACTTTCTGTCAACAATATAAATATCAAATATATATTTGCTGATATTTTTAAACTTGGCATTTTATTTTTGGCTTAATGTTACATTCTGCAACTATCTACCTGCGCACTTTTTAATGCATTTTATTGAAAACAAGTATTTTGTTTTCTGAAAACGTATAACATCAGTCATTCTTAAAAATTATCACCTCTTATGTAAAACTCACAATTGTTCTCTGCCAATCTTTTCTTTTAGTTCCCCGAAATCAGATAAAATAGCCATTAGACGTGAAAAGGTAACTGATAAGAGAAGAAATAAAAAATAGGTATACAAACTAAATCTTTTTCCATAATGCTTTGCTTAATATGATTTGAACCGAAAAGCTGAACAAAACTGATATGATGAACACGATTTATTACCTTGCAACAAGTAATAGATTGTGTTTCGATGAAGCTCAGGGATAGAATTTATTGAATCTGTCTCAAGGGAGCTGAAAAAGGATGTACAGTGGTAATAATTCATATTCTCCAGGAGCCAAGCGTGCCAAAAATGTGCAGTTGGTAGAAGGACATCAGTAAATAAACCTTTTTAGTCCAAAGGGAGATTTGCCCAGAAGAGCTATTAATTTTGTTTTAACATTTTGCGATGATTCACTATAAATGTTGGTACACTTTTCAAATTGTTGCCACCAAATATTAGAGCCGTGTATTATATTTAAAGAAATTAAATAATGAAGAATCTGCATAAATGTATATATATTTCTCGCATTGTGATAAAACAACGGTACCTAGAGCCATCCAATTTTGAATAACGTACGTTTCCAACCGAATATAGGCATCTTGAAGCCCAAATTTAGAATATATTTTATTATCGATTTCACATTTTGTAAAGCCTTAACGAAGTTTTGATTAACAAACTCAAAGATTTAAAAGCGAGCAAGGGCAACACTGTACGGGGGAAAAATTATCTCCAGCGCGTGAGACTGTGTTTCAGAAATTCTAAAAGTAAGCTCATTTTAAGATTATTTTGCGATATTGCTGTTGAACTGTATTTTATGGTTTAAGTGCAAAGAACATGATATTTAATAACTAAAGGTAACACACAAAACGTTAAAGAAACGCCCCATTGGGCGTAATGTAAAATATGAAAGTTTTCAGTTTTTTTTCTCTCTTCCCATTACTGGGCACTGGCCATTATAAGCGTTGGCAACTAGTAAGGCCGGAGGCGGTGGTCACTTTTTTATGGAGGCGCCTAATAAGTGGGTCACCATTGCCTCCTATGAAGAGCAGAAAATTTACATCCGTGCCTTCACTGGGATTCGAACCTGGGCCCTTGGGTACGGCAGTTCGGATCACTAACCACTTTTCGACTTAAGGCTTAAGGCTGGAAGCGATGGTTCTTTTACTCTGGAAGAACCTAATAGGTCGGCCACCGTTGTTTCCTAAAAAGGAACAGACAATTTACATCCATGCTTTCTCCATGATTCAAATCCGGGTACTTCTGTACGGCTATCAGGATCACTAACCCCTTCCCCGTCTGAGCGGCGGAAGCAAAATATATATGATGATACAAACAATAGACTTCTCAATTATATTTCTCGGCATGTAGAGAGATTTTTTTGGGGGGTTTCTTAACTACTATTTTTAGTCCAAAGAGGCTTTATCCTTGAAGGACTATTGTTTTCGTTTTGCGATTTTGCGTTGGTTCACTATAAATGTCCGATTCGTTTTTGAAACTGTTGTTATCAAATATTTCAGCCCTGTATTACATTTAAAGGAATTAAAAAATGAAGAATGCTCGTAAATGTATGTATGTTTCTCGCATTGTGATAAAACGACGGTACCTAGAGCCATCGAATTTTGAATGGCGTAATCCTGCGCGAATATGGGCATCTAGAAGCCCAAATTTGGAATTTGTTTTATTATCGATTTCATATTTTGTAAAACTTTAAAGAATTTTTGATTAACAAACTCACGGATTTCTAAGCGAGCAATGGTAAGGTTGTACAGAAAAAACATTTTTATCTTCAGCGGGTGAGACTGTGTATCGGAAATTCTAAAGATATGCTCAGTTTAAAATTCTTTGCGATATTGCTCTTGAACTGAATTTTATGGTTTACGTGCAAAGAACATGATATTTAATAAATAAACGTAACACACAAAATGTTAGAAAAACGCCCCTTTGAACGTAATTTAAAATCTGAAACATTACAGATTTTTTTTATTACTTTTTTATTATTCTTTTTTTTAAAGGAAAACTATGCATTCTAATTTAAAACTTAACTTTAAATATTGCTTTCAATTTAAAAAGATTTTTCACATAGAAGGATTCACCACTACCACTTGAAAAAACAGAACCACTGAAACGTTAACATAAACCACAGCTTTGACCTACTAAAATAATTAACGAATCATTAGGTTCTTAACTAGTATACTTAATTCTCATTTGGTGGATAATGAAGAACTATATACTAAAATGATTTCTTTAACTTTCTCCATGTTAGTCAATGCCTGAAACAGAAACACGTTTGCGTAAATAAGGAAATATGTTGAAAGCAGAATAAGCAACTTTTGGGACTTACAGCTATAAGTCTTAGTTTGTGTAAAATTTCAAAACTGAGTGAGAAATAATGTAGTAATTCAAATATGTCTGGATTAAATTATGTTTGCCGTTCTGAGGTTTTATTTATAAATTTATAGAAAGCCCTAGCTAATTAGTGAAGGCGAAATTCAAGTTAAAGAACAAACAGAGAAAGTGAAAAATAAGGTGATTCACATTTAATCGAAGAAAAATTATTGTCTTATTGACAATTAATTAATATTGTCTAATACTGACAGTTAGATTGTAGAGAAATTAGCATTTATTTGGAACAGGAGACGTAAAAAATGAGCAATGCCCTCGTCGGGATTCGAACCTCGGACATCTCGAATACGCGCCAAGTGTGCTGACCATTACTACCACGAAGGCATGCTAAGAAAACGGAGAAATATCTCATGTACTGCCCCTTTTAAAGAGCAACTGGGGATTAGGGGAACCAGTCGCCAAATTCTGATGGTGGAGAATCATCCTCCACCACCTTTTTTAGTTCGGGCGCCATTTTAGAGACATTAGGATTTATTTGGAACAGTAGACGTGAAAAATGAGCAGTGCCTTCGCCTGGACTCGCACCCCGGACCTCTCGAATACGCACCGAGTGCGTTGACCATTACGCCAAGAAGGCATGTTAAAAGAAGACGGGAGAAATACCTTATAAAATAATTAATGAGAATTTTAGTTGAACTTTCATTGGTTTGCATCAATTCGAATAATTTTTCTTTGGAAATGAATCGTTCTTATAGCTACAAAAAGATTATTTACATTTTCTGTCTGTAATTATTTAATTCACCATATGTAATTCATTAATTTAACTGCAGTATTTTTCCAATATTCAAGATATTCATAAGATACAAGGATATGGGAATGCGATTATAGTGATTAATTTGTAATTTAACTATGAAAATTGTATTGAATGCGTAAGGTTTTAGTTAAACTAACAAAGTTTTATTTTAATTTAAATCTTTCTATCTCTTCTCATGTTTAAACTTCCCGTCAGAAGAAACGCGCGTTTTCAGCTTATGCTAATTTTGAAGTGGAGCCAATGATTATTTAAACCAGAGGTAGAAACCTCTCAGTGTGAGAGAGCTTTTAGTCTCAGATCACGGTCATTCTGTTCGACGTTCGCCTGACCAGGTAGCAGCTAATTTCTAAGCCATAGTGCTTGCTACGTGATTGCTTATTGAAATAAATCCAAGTGCGCTAGTATTAGTAAATCTTGCTACGCACTATTTAGTTAGAGGCCAACTCCGCGTAGAGCTCTGTGAGCAAAGGTTATTTAAATTTCTATTTAGCTTTAGTTTAAATTTATCTGATTGTTCATTTAGGCCCAAGTGTGGTCTTTTAATTTCTGTATCCCTCCCGAGTTGGGGAGTTATTTGTAAATAATATTGATTTAATAAAAGAGGATTTTAAATCCCTTTCGAGTGCAGTTATTCGACAACTTAAGCACAGTATCTACAGCCAGAACATAGCTGCATTCAGTTCCCTGTTCCAGATCAGGACTTAAGGACTTTAAGGAGTTACTTTAAGATGTTTGCCAAGAACATACACAGAACACTCAGTCCTGACAAATGTAATTAACAAATCAACTGTATAATTAAAATCATTAATCTTTAAGAAAATGCAGAAACAGCTTAGAGGTAAATTGGAGAAGAAAAGAATGGAATAATTGTTTAAAAAATATATGAGCTGAAAAATTAGCGGTAGACTAAATAAGTAATTTCTTATCGCTGATGTCAAATGAAGATTGCTTTTGTGAGCCATGTGCACGAGCAATGATCGCATGCAAAATAGACCTTGTGGGGTCTAAGTTTTTTCATCAGCAGGACCATGGAAATAATAATGTTATACATGAAGCTTAAACCAAAGAGCTAGTTCAGCAATGCAATTTACATCTTATAACATTTGAAGCTCCCAGGGTTTTGGAATGATTCGTACAGAACAATCCATCGTCACCGCGTGTTTCTGAATTTCCCCATTTAATGGCTTAATAATCCATTCTGAAATCATTTTCAAAGACTGAAGTTTAGGATGAGGAGCTAACGCTTTTTTAGTACAATCTAAGCCATAAACTGCGAATGCTTTCAACTGTTTTTTTTTAGTTCAGTCTTATTGTGATTGATTTGTATTGTTACTTAAAAAAATATGAGGTACTCCATTTAGGTAGTGTTAATCAAACTTTAATACGTATCTGGAATTACCAGAATTATTGGTAGACGTGTCTTATTTTAAAAACCTTTTAGTCATATATTTTTTTTTAAATTTTCATCATTTTTGAGATAAAATATATAAATTCAGTTAAGATTATTAGCCCAAAGAAGCGTTACCTCAGAATTGGCATTTTGCGTCGATTCACTATAAACTGCGAATCACTTTTGAAATTGGTGCCACCAAATATTATCGCCCTCTATTACATTAAAAGAAATTAAATGATGAAGAATCTGCATAAATATATGTATGTTTCTCGCATTGTGGAAAAACAACGGTATCTAGATCCAACCAATTTTGAACAATGTACGTCTGTACCCGAATATAGGCATCTGGAAGCACAAATTTGGAGTTTGTTTATTATCTATTTCATATTTTGTAAACACTGACTAGTTTTTGGTCGAGAAACTTAACGATTTCAAAGCTAGCAATGACAACACTGTGCGGGAAAAAATTACCTCAACGCGCGAGACTGTGTATCAGAAATTCTAAAGATATGCTCTTTTAAATATTGTTACGGATTTTATTTAACTATTTATTTAGAATTGTAATTAAAATTGTTTTATTTTCCCTTGCAACGCAGACGAATTTGAAGAGAAAGCTACGTCGGAAGCGTAAAAATACAAAAGCGCGTGCATTTAATATTTAATAAATAAATATCTCGTAATTACTGTTGCCATCTAGAAAAATCGAGAAAATAGATTTTCCCAGAATGTTCTCGTGAATAATTAAAAAGCTTATAAAAGCCGAATTAAAACACCTCAGCTCAGTTGCTGTTGTTTTAAGCGAACTGTATGTTTACTTAGCGCTGTTATTGATTGTAGCGTATTCGCTGTGAGATTGGATTAACTTTCTCTGTTTTGAATTGAGTTCTGTTTAACGTTTGAGATACTGAGATATTGTACGAATATCTCTGAGGAAATATTTCAGCATTTTGTCTTATTTCTTTTGAAAAGAATAAATTTTATTAACTTTTTATCGACTTGTGCATTCAATCCATTACGAACCCGTACGCACGCAACAATATTTTTGCGATAATTAATAAATAAAGGTTAACACACAAAACGTTAAAAAAAGTCCCTTTGGGTGTAATATAAAATCCGAAAGCCTTCAGATTTTTTTTTTAATTAAATTTTCGTCTCCTTTATTTATCTTTCATAGGAAGTAAAATGTTAGTTAAAGTTATATTAAATGTGTTTAAACTAGAATTCGTAATATTACTGATATAGACTGCCCCAAGCAATGCTTTACAAATAATATATCATACCATAATAAAAAATTCACAACCATTATTAATCTTTCAAATGTGATATTAATTGTTTTCTAGGAAAAAAAGTGATATCAAACGAAACTCAATGCCCTTTTCTATAAACATATGTCTGAGTGTAGTCGCACTTTGAAAGTTCATAGCACTCGTATGAGTCTTCCAAAAAGAATTTCCAAAGCCATCAGCACCTAAGGAAAGACATATACAAAACAACCGTCGGTGTCACATCCTGGAGAAGTTACTGGCGTTACGACACGGTCTGAAACTAATTCATGCACCCCTTTGACTTCCCGAAGTGTAGTAGCACGAGTGAAGAAAAGTCAAACATCCATCTTCTAGTTTAGAATCTCAAAAAAGATCTTCTCCTGTCTCACCATTATCAAACGCGAGGAGAAAAAAAAACTGTCCACCAAAATAACACCACGTTCTCTTAGACCACGAAGCTTGCCAGAGTTGCAACTGAATTTAGAATGACTCAGCAGAGGTTTACGTATGCTAAACTTGGGGAAGTTGTCGTTAATTCAGTTTTTGTTTTGTAACAAAATATGCATGGATCTGATTTCTCAATGTGATTTCCTGACATTTGAAAACTGTACTAACTTCTTGAGTTGCTTCCAGAACTAATGTTTTTGAAATATGTTAAGAAAAACAATGCGAACAAGCAACAACAGAAACTTTAAGAAATTTCAGTTACTGATTTAAAGTGCATTATAAGAAGCTTGTTGATGTTGAAAGTGTTTTAAAAGTAGACAAGACTATTTTTACTCATTCTTAAATAAGTTTATTTATACTATCAAAATCTATGTGCGTCTGTTGGTTTGTTTGTTTGTGACATCATCTCCTCCAGAACGGCTGGGAGTTGAGTTTCGAGAGGTACTCTCATATTGCAAAAATTCGCGGGAAGCTATTTCGACCATTTTTATTTCCGTACGACTTTATTCAGCCGAGATATTAATTAGTAAAAACTCTGAAAACGCTACATTTCGCCCTAGTAGTAGTAGTAGTAAAAAAGAAGTTAAAATCCGAGATATTAATTAAAAACTCATAAAAACGATAATTTTCGCCGTCATTTTTCTGAGTGGCAACAATCTCGCAAACTGGAAATTAAAATATGCTTTATTTCGAGAAGCGTTGCCACTGCTCGCTTTCAAATCGTAATGTTTGTTAATATAAAATTTTCAAGTTTTGCAGTGAAATAAAAATAGCATTGCCAAACATTAAATACATTATTCCCAATTCCAGAAATTCGTGGGAAGCCATTTCGGCTATTCCCATCTTCGTATGACTTTAATCGGCCGAAATATTAATTAGAAACTCTGAAAATACTAATTTTAGCACTCATTTTCGCGAGTGGCAACAGAGTCGCGCGTTGGAGATAAAAATGCTTTATTTCGAAAAGTGTTGCTACCGCTGCTATCAAATCGTAGTTTGTTAATAAAAAATGTTTAAATTTTACAAAATCTATACATAGAAAGAAAGAGAATGTCTGTTTGTGTGTTTGTTTGTTTGTTCGCGCTATTAATTTCTAATCAATAATGATAAAATTTTTGCGACATTTAATCGACTAAAATCGAATATAGATGAAATATTGGATGTGCGTAAAACAATGCTTCAGTATAGTTCGACCGCCTCAGCCGCGACCATGAGCGCAAATACGCATGCGCCATTCGGACCGAATTATTCTCAAAATAGGCTGGATGGATAGGAACTTTCTTTTCCTCCAACATATCTCTTTCCGGAGAAGAGAAGACTTTCACGTTAACCTTTCACATCACAGCAAGTAATAACGCCCCTTTTGGACGAGTCTAAGTGTTTTGGCAGAATGCCAGCCTGGGTTGCGTTTGAGACGGTCGAACTATAACATATTAAGTAGGGTAAAATTTAACTGGTAAATTATAGCTTCTGTAACATAATCAGTAAGGTAAATTTTAATGAATTAAGTATAATTAGATGTTTACAACATTAAGTGAAGTAATATTGCAGTATTGCACATATACAAAATACTGTTACGTGCGTAGTGGATTGAATGCCTACAGAACCGATGACAGCTTGATAAGGTTAATTTTCCTAAAAGAAACAAGAAACAGTCTTGAACTTTTCACAAAAATAGTCATGCACATTGTTCTCAGTATGACAGAGTACAGTCACTCATTACCACTTGAAACCGCTCAGAACGTTAAACACAACGCAATGCAAAGCGCATCTAAAGAGCAAAACTCATGCGGAGATCTCTCAATACTGTGAACTCAGCTCTGAACAAAAAACTGAGAACATATGCTCTCTGTCTTTCTGTATAGTTTTCCTCCGGCCGCTGAGATATTTCTAGTGCCTTTGCTTTCGCGAAATTATTGAAAGGCATACACGGTTACAAGTACACAGGGCGGTATGGTTACAGATGCATAATGATAGGACATTAGGTGCGGTTGGGCTGCTGGCTGCCCTTGTTTCTGGAAAGGAGGGGCCTCTCTTTTTGGCTATATGGATACTCGTGTCTAAGTGGGCTGAAGGGAGCCTTCAATTTTTACAATTCTTACATAGTGATAGGACCATTTATAGTTATACAGAGTTTGGATCAAAATGTCACCAAATGGTAGGCCAAGACTGGCGAAATTTGGCGACTTCTATCAAAATTTGATGACAAAACTTAGTCGCCAGCTTGGCGTCATCTCGCCCATTTACCTCAATGTTAAATGGAATGGCCCCTGTAAACTTATTTTTCCGCCTAAGCTTCACTCCCTTGAGGGCTTTCATATTACATTATACACAAGATGATATAATTTTACGTATACTTTCACATGTCCGGACATACAGACATCACATGTATATATAAAATATTTACATGTATACAAAATTCGTAACAATAATTTTTGTCTTGTTTCTTTCGTGCGTGTGTAGGTATTTGGACATGCAAGCGTATTCGATAGAGCAATAACAAACACATACAACAACAACAACAACAAAACTGTACATGTACCGTAAAGCAGTGGTTCCCAAAGTATAGGAAGGATGAATCAGGGGATAGTTAGACTATTTTTAATGGATGGGCTAAAATATTAAAATTTTGGTTTTCTCTTTTGTTGTATAATTATGCATATTTATTTATAATAAATTAATTTATGCATAACTATTAATTAGCTATTAATAACAAATAAATGCATTTATTTATCATAACTTCATTTCTCTTCTAAATCATATGCTCTCCCCTTTTTCTTCAGAGCAACTATACGTATTTAGTCGCCATTAACTTTAACATGTAAACAGGTCACGGAGTTTAAAAATTTGGTACATACTATTGTACGGTATCATGTGCAGAGACCAACAGAACAACAAAAATTATACTTTTATTTACAAACCAATCCATAAATATAATACCTTGTATCTGAATCACGCACGTATTTTTACCTCTCAAAGTGTGGATTGACGTGGAAAGACAATATAGGATAATTAGAATTGCTTCGTAATGTTATGGCCTGATTTCTCTTCTTTGCGTTTTTAAAATTTGTAAAGTATTTAAATGTGAAAACTTCCGGGGAAGAGGCAGCATTCTGAACCTCCGAATAAATGTACACCACTGCCTATCTGTGTTTGCCCCACATGATGTGAAAAATCTGATGTGAGCCCCACATGATTTCCTTGTAGGGCTTATTAAATTATACACATTTTCCCTGCACTTCATTTGAACTTATTACCTAAAATTTCTTTAACTTAATTAAATGATCCCTGAGGCTAGTATACGAGGTATTTCTCCCGCTTTCTTCGTGACTTATTTCAGGAATTTCATTAAAGATATCTTTCTCATTCAGTCACTTCATTCTCACTTCGCGGCAAGGCAAAAATGCATAAAAACTCAAAACACTTTGATTAAAATTGTAAAATACAGATAAACATAAAACACCAAATACAGTTAAAGCAGTTAAAAAAGTGTGCAATTAAAATTAGAGTTTCTACGCAAAAATAAGCAATTCGGTCAACGGGTAAGAAGACAGTTTTTTTCGGTGCACAAAGCTGAAAGCTCACCTTTCGTCCCACTCGGCAGAAAAGCACTGAATTTGGTACACCAACTGACTTAATTAACTAGTCTACTAAGAATTTCGATTGTAAACAAATGACTTAATTCACTATTCTACTAAGAGTTTCGATTGTAAACTTCGTTAGGCTTAGTAGCACTTTTAAATTGGTAATAATTCTACAAGTATCAATGCAAATTAATTAAATGCATAAAAACCTTAACCACCGGAACATAAGAATACCATAATTCAATCGATTTTAAAGCAAAACATGGTGCTAATTGACGATAAGGTCTCAGTGAGTTAATCGGAATGAAACTTGTTTTGTTGTTCAGTTAATTGACTTTGTTTAAAGCTTCAGAACGCTTTTCCCTTGACAAGTTCTGTTTGGAGCTTTAAATAAAAAAGATTAACTTTGGTTTTCATTGTTTTTGTACTTTTAAACTTTTTCTTTTACTTTTTCTGTTCCAAATGCATATTATAAAATTTGCAAGTTCATAAAAATGGAAATAGGTAGGGGATCATGCTTCTTACAATTGCAGTCCTTAAGTAATTCTCATATATTTCATTTCCCATATTAGATGATATAAATTTTGCAGCACTACGCGCAGAGTTTTCTAATAGTTTTTCTAGTATTTCTAATTTTTTTTTCAGGCCCCCCCCCCCCAACAACGAATAGAAAATTTGTCAACTTTTACAATTAACCAAACATATAAGAATAAAAAAACATGAGCTCATTACTTTGCTTCGTACAAGGAAGTATAAAAATGTTTGCTCTTTAACTTTAAAGATGGTATTTTTGATAAATCTTTATCAATAGTTCTTAAAATTTAGAATCTATATTGAAATTAATATTTCATAATTGTTTCATAACATGTTTTAAAAATTATAACAAAATAAAATGATATGCAAGCAATCGTGAAATTATTAAATATATTTCCTTATTAAGAATTTAGATTGTATTTTCTTATTTTTTCAATAAAAGTTTTTCGAATCTTCTTAAAAACAATTTCTAACTTATGTCAAAGTTGAATACAAATTTTTTATATAGAATTTTAACAGTAATGTCCTAAAACTGCTTTATACTGAAGACAGATCATTATTTTCGAGCACTCTATTGCATTCTACATTTTACATCAAGATCCTCAATTAAGAATATACTCAAATAAACTGCGAAAAATAAGAAAAAGAACAGAGACATGACAAAGGTACACTTTGAAACAAAGAAGCACTAGTCTGCGTAGCGTAGAGGTAATAAAAATAAATTACATGTATCTTTTTACGTTGTTGTTTACTTCATATTTAGCCACTCAACATAATGTTCAGAATAGTTCATAACTCTGAAACACATTTTCCTAGAATCACTTTATTAAGAAACTTTCTAAAAGTATCTCCAGAGTTATTTTAGTTCGACAGAAGCTTTTAAAAATTTTGAACTAAGCCAGATAAAAATCTAATGTCTAGCATCGCAAAAACGTAAAATTTTTATCTCTTAGATGTGGAGTTCCCTACCGAGTAACGAAGAAATATGCTCAGCGGAACAGGCAACAAATCTAAATGGGTTTCCAAAGACGGAGAGTGAGAGAAGCTATAGCAATTATTAGAAAAAGGGACGCGAGGAGGAAAGATAAACCCCATAAATCTAAGAACAACAGCAGGAAACGGGAATTAGCGAGACAGTTTTTGCAGCCCCAGTTTTCGTCCATGCAGCTAATTGACATTTTGATGGGTGAGACGCTAACGAGAAAACGCTCGCCGAAAAGAAAAGCGAGTTACTTTCTTGGTTACTGGACATTGCGACTCTTCTAGGGTTGCAATCTGAATGAGAGACTGCTTGGCAGGATAGAAGACGCACAGTTTCTGGATGCAGTTGAAATATGGATGAGCTAAACAACAGTTCTTTTCAAGAACCATGGCACGCAATCGTCAAAAGTGTTTACCTCTTTGCTTAAACGAATGAAATTTGTTAACAGTTTGTCTCGAGAAAAGGTGATGAACACAAATACTGAGCAAAAACTTCTTGAAGGCGCTCTAAACAGTTTGTTCTCCTTCGGAATTCATACAGATTATCTTGAGTTTCCATTTTCAAGGAGTAGAATTTAATCAGGTTACACATGGAAAAAAATAACAACAAATAATTCATAACGAAGCTAATTTAATTCTTGAAATAGTTTATTCTTTTCGATAAAATTATTTATTAAGCTAATGGATATTGGAAACAAGCTACTCGTAGGAGGATGATATATTTTATGATACTTTCCGTTAGAGACACCAGCGTGAGACACACACACCAAATGGTGTCTGTTTGTTTGAAAAGAATGTATTTTACTATTGATGACAGTGAAAAATAAATTGATAATTGCTTATAAATTTTTAATATTCAACTTCTTTGACACAGTAAATTGCCTGTCAGAACAGAAAAGGCAACGTACACATACACTGAATAAGCTAGATCTTATCTTTCTCCTTGTTGCCTTAAACAAACTCTCCGCTTTGATGTATGCTAATAGAACAAATGTAGCAGATTTTAAGCGATTCTTGGAGACGAAATTCTTAAAAATGGTCGAAAATAATAGTGACAATTTTTGTCCCATTTTCCACATAATAATTGTGCGAAAGAGTATTTTCTACATTAAAAATTACGAAATCATGCTGAAAAACAGGCCTGTGTTTCTTAAATATGATTTGCATATTATTCTTTTTTTAACCTCAAGCTAAAAGAAGGCTACACTTGACATCTGTTCCTTCTAATTGATTTTGCAAACATAACTGGAGTCCTGAGTAGGAACGGGGAGCCTACTCAAGTTACGTTCGTGCGCGTGTATGAAGATACAACAAGGATAAGAAGGGTTAAATTTATCCTTTATTTCTCACAGAGTACACCCGTTTTCGCACTTCGGGATACAGAGACCAGCACTTATGGGCTAAAGCGTAGAAAATAAGAAGTAACTAACTTAACTAAATAAGAACTACACTTAGATGCTTTACAGAGAGTCGTAACGCAAAGATTGGCCTTTTAACACTACGTATGTAGTGAGCGGAATGCAAAAACTACAATACGTCTTCAAATATCAGCGAGAACTAAGTTCTGGCCTTCAAGGCAGATATGAAAAGCATGCGCATGGTGCAGCGAGAAGTCGCTCTCTCTCTCTCTTCTGACTAAAAGCCATGCCTTAAATACTTCTACTGTTTGCATCTGCATTTGTATAGACAACTATACTCGCGCTTATTCTGGTCGGAAATGGAAAATAAGAGAGGACAGCAAAGTTTTAGGATAAAATAAACGTTAACTTAAAATCCTTAAACACTGAATCCAATAAACAGAGATTTTCTGTAAAGAATTTTTCTCACTTCTCCCGTGAGTGCTATAGGAGCTACTGTGTCACTACCGTGTCCAACTAGCAGCTGGAAGATCAGTGGCTCGAATCCCTCTGAGAACGCAAATGATTTATCAAGTTTCTTAACTTCGAATATATAAAGGGGGGGGTCATAAAGAAAACTTTCCCTATATATGAGCAGCCTATCCGCTCAACTAATCGATATGAAATTTCAGCTATTATTATTCGCAGGTATGCTCTGAAGATTGTGATGATAAACAGACAGACAGATGTCTTGTTTTGCACCCTCTAAGTCTTTCTGCACCGATGGGCGAAAAATCAAGCTAGGGTACGAAGGAAAGGTATATATAGAAAGGGGGCAATTTCGTATTTCAGAGGAGAGTAAAGGAACTTCGTATATTTTATACGAGTTCTAAAGGCCAGGAAAAAAATATGGGACAAAATAAAATTAAAAACAAATGGCCCAAAAGTAATGGAGGGGAAAAAAATAAAAAGGGCCTATAGAAAGAAAAGGAAAGGAAGTAAGAAAAATGTCCTAAAATACGATTGTGTCCAAACAAAAGTATATATTAAGTAAGGTAACATTTAGTATTGCGGTTTTTAAACATATTCATGCATTGTTTTTTTTTTTTTTTGCAAACAACATCAGACAAAATCATAAAACCATACACAGTGCGAGAGCATATCAGCAAAAATAAATAAATAAATATCAGAGATTATTTTTATTTTAATGTTAATTAATTATTTTTATTTAAACATTATATTTATTTATTAATATAACCATCATAATTTACTATATATTTGTACTGGTTTAACAAACAGAGACACACTTTACATGCTCATAATTCTAAGAAATGTATTTAAGGAAATATAGATTAATCTTATTGTTTCCTTTATTTTCGAACTGAAAAAAAAATTGCGATCGAAAACAGTAAAACTGCAACCTTATACATTCATGGATGCCCAAAATTCCCTTTCCCCCTCTCGAGAAATTCCTCAAAGGGGCCCAGATGGGAAGTGCTAATAGACGGCATGTACTGATAAGGATAGCGTCGCTACGGAAAAGTTACAGGAAAAACAAGCATATGATTTAAAGCAATTTCTAACTATTATTTAATGTCAGAGGCCCACAAATATAACAAATAAATGAATTTAAAGGCACTTCAGTGATACATATTTTATTTAGTTAAGAGAAAATAAGGCTACTTATTTGAAAGCTCCTGTTTTCTTCGGATTGCAGAAGAATGAACAGCGAGGAAGATGGGATCCCTTTTTGCACAGAAAAAGTGTCACATTTGAGGGCGAGACAGTTCGGAGAAAAATTGTAATAACTTTTTTAAGGAAATAAGCCTTTTTTCCAGAAAACACACATAAAAATTTCGGAGCTGTGCCAAGCTGCTGCCTCCATCGTTCGTGATCACAGTGCCCCCAGTCGGAGATTGTGATGATTTAAAATAATAGAGCTCTTACAATTACGGTTATAGGGACAAAATTTCTAAAATTTCGAATGGCAACACCCACTTTTTTCCTGCGCAAATTGATCAACGCATTGAAAAACCATAAATGGCGTTAAAACGATGCACATATGGCAAAAACTGTTGGAGTAAAACATTTGCGAAGAAGAGCGTTGTAAAAGACCAGTGACAACACAAGGAAGGAGACGGGGAAAACTTTGATTGGAATTACAAATTTTCAATGTGCTCACCTTCGCAGACGATAACGCACTGTATGAGGAACACATGCAATACTA